>PVJD01014145.1:0-30459 GCA_004026545.1 Mormoops blainvillei | reverse complement strand
GGTAGTATTTTGTATACATTGAATTAAATAAGGTATTTAAAATTACCATGTTTCTTTTAAAAATTTAAATGTGGCTACTAGAAAACTTAACATTTTCTAGGTGTATGGCTCATGTTATATTTCTGGTGGGCAGCGCTTGTTTAGACTCTAGAGAACTCGGACAAAGGTGGACCTTCAAGGGACATAGAGAAAGGAGGAGCAGGAGCTAGAGGAAGGGAGAGAGATCCCCAACTCAGATTTTAAAGTTTTAGTTTAGAGTGAAACATTCAAGTGGAGGGTCAAGCAGCTGACAATATAAATCAGAAATTAGGAGAGCGTTGAGTGGGAGAAGCAGTTATGAAGCCAATTGCTAAATCTCCCAGAACTCCTGATAATGATTCAAAAGCATATCATTTTGAGTATATGACAAATATTTCTTCTGGCATAAATCTTATGATTCAATATGGCATATGTGGACCTCATTGACCGTGTATATGGATCTTTACCCTTATAAGACTCTTTAGTTTCAAATTCTCAAAGATACAATTGATTGACAAGGTGCTGGAGGCTTGGGATGGGATGAGAGGTGCGGGCACAGGGGGCTACCACAGCTGTGACCCAGTTGAGCCCTGGCGTTGCTAATCTGAGTGGGAACACCAAGAAAAACCGCCACACATGTTTTGGAGTATATCCAAGAGGAAACAAAAAGGGAGTCTTTGCTCTTTGTGATCTTATAATCTGACATGTAGACATACACCACCACTAGACCATGAGATTCTTCTTCTTTGATTTCAGTATCTACAGTACTCATATGCTGCAATTGCAGATGCTCTGTTTTTGGTCCAATGCCATGGCTTTCACTGAGTTATCTCAGAGTGCTCCAACTGGATAGTCTCTTTCTCGTCTGAACCCCCCTTTAAACATATCTGCATTGTACTGAATTATTCAACTCTCTATCTCTTCTCCCTTAGTCTATGTGTTCCCTGAGCTCAGAGGCCACACATTTTTCTTTATGTTTTGTGAAATGCTTCAAAATTAAAAGAACTACCATTTCTTGAGCAATTACTACATTTCATGCACTGAACTAAATGCTTGAAAAATATTTAATTTACTTCTCACCAACCATATGCGTTACGTTTTATTATTTCCCAATTTATAGATGAGGCAACTGAGGCACAGAGAATTTAAGAAACTTCTCCAGTGCTATCTAGCTGGTCAGTGGTGGAGTCAAAATTGGAATGTCTGTGGGCTGACCCCTCAGACATCAACATGAGAGACAGTGTATTGTAGTTCTTAGGATAATAGTTTTTGGCATCAGACCCAATTCCAAGTCTTAGTTCTATTACCCAGAGCTGCAGGACTTTGGGAAAGTTCTTCTTTAAGCTTCTTTAAACTTTGTTTTTCAAATATATCTGAAGTAGGAGAGGTAATCTTACTTAACTCTGAAGTTCATCATGCGAGTTGCGTGAGTTAGGGCGTGTACAGTATTTATTATCATGTCCAGCTTAAGTCTGTGCTCAAATATTTTCAACCATGTAAAACAAATAATAATGTCAGATAAAAATGCCAATCCATTAATCCAGTTAAGTAAATTTTTGCTTCTAATTCAGGAATAATGATAAATCTTTAGTTTTCCAGGTTTCCTGGGCTTCCTACAATGGTCCGGCATAAAATGGTCCCAAAGACTAATTCTGATGCTAATTATGATTGTTCTCAAAACATGAGGTATTTCTTCTCTAAGAAAGATGCATTACTCTATGCCAACGTGTATATACAATACTAATTATCTGGGGGGGGCGCTTTAAAATAAGAGGGGGCATTCTTTCCTGCCAAGGAAAAAATGCTGAAGAAATCGAAGCAATATGCACACATATACACCAAAAATAAATCTACAGCAACTGATGGGGGGTGGGGCACACAAGTAAAGCACGGCTATAGCATTCCCACTGTGCAGTTCCCAGGCCACGTTCCTATGAGATAAACGATACCCACAACCACGCAGACACCAACTACAGCCTTCTCAAGCACAAAGCTGCCTCCTGACAAAGGACCCCCATCAGAGCAAGAATCTGACTCAGTACTTGGAGCCAGGAGCCTGAGTCAGGGCGCTTCTCCAGCTTGGCAGTGTTTTCAAACACACTCAAGAGCCAGATGGCTATTGGTCTGCTTCATAGGAATGCGGTATGGTCACCAATGATGTGTCCAATTTTTAATTCACACTCTGGTAGTTCATCTTGAGAGGCGTTAAGCACAGCTAGGCATGTTGGCAGCGAAATAGAACTTCAAGGGACATTATTCAGAGGCTGCACTTTGGACTAGTTATAGACACGTTTCTTCTATAGCTGTTAGAATCATGGATTTGTAGCATTAGATAGACAGAATATTGGAAGCCACCTTGCTTAGCTTTTATATTTTATAGCCAGCACAGAACCTAAGGGGTTAAGTGATTCAGGGTTGAAATCAGAACTGAAATCAGAAACTTCAGCTCTTCACCAGATCTGAACATTTTTCAAAATTATAATACTCTACTTATGCTGTTATCTCAGTAGCTTTGTAACATTATCATTAACAAATGCTACAGAATTTAAGGATTATGCTTCAATATTAATAATGCTTTATAATCCTGTTATTCTTTCTCGTAACCAATGATTTTTTTTTTGTCTCTTTCCTTCTCTATACTGTGAGGTCCCCAAGAGAAAGACTATCTTTTCTTTTTGCTTTATCCTCAGGAAGTAAATAAATGTTTCTTGAATGAATAAATAAATAGACATGAACCTGTCTGTTACATTTCCTTTACAGAGCACCTCACACATAGCAAAACTCAGGAAGTCCTATATTTAACTAGTATTAGGATGATAACAGGTCCTTGGACCAAAACACACAATTCCTGTTCGCTAGATGCTTACAACCCAAAAGGATCAATATTGCAAATGAAAAGCTAACATATAAATAAAACTATGAAGTAGAAGTCCTGTTAAATACATGTGGATGCTAAAATGGAGCCCAGTGACCGATGCTTGTGCTGCGGACAAGGGGCTTTCAGGGTAAAGTAAACGGGTCTAATTCCTGATCTCTGTGGGCATCGTCACGGGGAGCAGCTGGTGCCAATGGGGTCAAGCTTGGAGCAAATCTTCAAAGGGGTAAACACAGGAAATATGCCAAAATTAAATGAATAAATAAGGTGAGAGTATTAGACACAAATTTTTGAGTATATTGTATTAATAGATAGAAGGATTAAGATTAAGACTGTGCTTTTATCCAGAGCCAGAGAAAGCTTCAAAGAAAAGACGTGGTTTTAGGAACAATCCATTAAAATGAAAGCAGCAGAATGATGGGTCACTCAACCTTATGTTGAAAGGCAGATGTAAGTAAATGTATGGTCTGAGGTTCTTAATCTCAAACCCAGGCCTCAGTTCACTGCCCATAACAGATAGACTCTGTTATTGAACACTTGACTACTGAAGCTCTAGTTTAGCACATTTTTAAAAAGCAATATATTGGTAAGGATTCTTTTTGTCTTGTGTGACAGAAATACAGCTAGTCTAGGTAAAAGAGAAAAAGCATCAGCCAGGGCTAATAATGAATATCTGAAGGAACATTTCGGGTTCAGAGAACAACTGTCTTTCCAATGGCTAGTTCTGGTAACTGAAGGTTGCTGTTTCTACTTGGGCTCCTTTAGAAATTTTGCTTTAAAAGTCAATGTTGGACAATTGCTTCATTATTCTTGGCTCTGTCTGTCCTTCTTCTGAGGCACTGGGTGCCTCGGCGTCACTGTGTGGAGGAAGAATTTTTGGAAATGAAAAATACATCTGGTAATATTTCAGAAATATTATTATATTATACTAAGTTGTGACAGACTTGGGTGGCTGTTGACATTTGCAAGCCCAAATGGAACAGGACTGTTCTCCTGGCAACAATTAGTATTATTTATAAAACACGAGTGATTTGGGTGATTTCAGCATATAAATAATATTTAAGTGTATGAAAAACATGAAAGCTCTGTTCATCCTCTTCCACTGATACCAACTGAGGTTGAATTTATCTGTATTTTCTTGTTAGGCATATCAAGTAATTGTTAACGTAAAGAATTTCTAGATAAGAGGTAATCTCAGTAATTCTTTAGCAGATTTGTAAAAGCCTAAAGGAATAAGAAAACTGGATTTTGAAGAAACAATCTCAGGTAGAAACTTCTGGACTGAAATGTACATGTCAAGAATTCCTTGACTTAGCTCCTACTTTCCACTGCAATGTCCACTCTAAGGGCACACTCACACTCCCTCTACCAATCCCTGACCCCCACCATTACACATGCAGAGCGCTTTAAATATCTTTAAAACTAAGATGTGCCTTATCTGTTTCCAGCTTCTGGGATATTGTCTATTTTCTAAGACAAATAACTTCTGTCTCCTGAAACTTAACCGACCATCATCGTCCCTCTGTCACTGTCTGCCTTCTAACTGGTGTCCTCGCTTCCTGCCTGAGTCCTCCTGCTCTCCCCCTCCTGTTTCCACCTTCCTCATTAGTATCTGTTTTGACACATTAATTTGGATACCAAAACCTCTAAAAAACAACAGGACAAGAAACGAACATTTGGGTAGAGATGTGGCAACGACCGTTGCTTTGCATTATTGGACAGAGAGTCCCAATATATAATAAGGTGTTTGACGGGGGCAAGAACAATAACCGTTCTGACACTCCGATGATTCACAATATCAGAGAATCATTCACAATATCAGGGGATGAAATAGCGAGAATAGGAAGTGACGGGTGATTTCACTGAAGTGTGGAGGAGCCACCCTAAAGGGATATCTCAGGGCCCTGGGTGCCGCCTTACGCGCTGTGCACGCCGGCGTGTGCTTTAACTGTGATGAGCTGCACTAAAGCTAAGCCACAGTCCCTATCTGTTGGCAAACACTGGGTCAGGATGGACTCCCCTTATTCCATGAGTTGGAAGCTGGAAATAGGAATAGACCCCTATGCAATGTCTTGCTATTTTTGGTAACTATGAAATTGTAGTGGTGGTAGAGTCTGACATCTTCAAGTCATCTTTATAAATTGTTAAAATTTATAAAGATCTTAAAAGAGCTTTTTATTTTTCTTTGTAAAAACTGTTAACTCGACTGGTAATTTGATCTGTTCTGCAGCCTATAAATGCAGGCTTACCCCCTTGGCAGTGTCCCTGCTCGGTGCCTTTTACCGTCAGCTGGGCGGTTGCTCAACATGTGAAACTATTTCGGAAGAAAAGGAATGGTATCTAACTCTTACAACTCAGAGAAATCAAAACCTCTTTACATGGTTAATTTCCGTAGTTAAAAAAAGTTTATGAAAAATTAGTGCTAGAGGTAAACACATGTGAAGATGTAGTATCCATAAAACAGGAGGAGAAAGCTATAGAAGAGAACAAGTTGCAAAGGAAAGATAATCATATGAACTCAAAAGTCAATAGTTAAAAGTGAAGATGGAGCTGAGTGGGATGAAAAATGGTTATCTGACAGTTAAGATTCAAAGCATATTAAAATCAATATTAGAAACAGAGCAGAATGTCAATATGAAATCAATAATGGGAATAGTAAAATGAAAGCAAATTTAATGATTCCCATAATGCAGCAGCAAAGGTTAAAAAGTTTAAATATTATGAAAAAGGGTGTTTATAGAGAGCACATAATAGAGTGAGAAACTTTAAAATGTATTTCATGAAGAATAAAGAGTTGGAACAGAAGTAATATTAAAAGATAATTAAAAGTACTAAAAAAGTACTTTTAAGTATAGAGATTGAAAGGCTCATTATGTTGGAGGAAAAGTGGACAGAATTCCAATCATGAAATGTTTTATTATAAAGATAAATATCTGTAAATGTGTAAGCATTCAGATGTAAGTATAAAGACATAAAAGACTGCAAATCAGCGAAATATAATGCCGGTATATAACAGAACAATATGCCCAGAGTGCTGAGGGAAGGACTTTGTAAGACAGGAATTTTAAATGTAAGTTAAGTTGATGGTCAAGTAATAAAGAGGCATAATCATATTCCCAAGTATATAAAGTCTTAGAAAATGCCATCTTTTGTATCAGATAATAATTCTTGCTTAAAAAATCACCCAAATCGCCCTGACTGGTGTGGCTCAGTGGATGGAGCGCTGGCCTATGAACCAAATGATCGCCGGTTTGATTTCCAGTCAGGGCACAGGCCTGGGTTGTGGGCCAGGTCCCCAGTAGAGGGCGCTCAAGAGATAACCACACATCAATGTTTCTCTCCCTCTTTTTCTCCCTCCCTTCCCCTCTGTCTAAAAATAAAATAACTTCTTACAAAAAAATCACCCTAATATTTAGTGCCTTTTAGCCTCAAATATTTATTATTGCTTGTAACTTTACTGCTCAGCTGGGCAGTTTCGTGGAGCTGAACTTGTCTCCCCTGATCTTGGCTGGGCTTGCTCATGCATCTGCAGGTTGGCTGAGGGTTAAAATGGTCTCCCCGCTGGGTCTGATGGGTGGCTGGTTATTGGGTGAGATAACTGTGTAGAAGGAGCCGCATATATTTCATTAGTCAGCAGGCCACTCCTGGCTTATTCAACTGGTGGTTTCAGGTTTCCAAGAGTAGAAGCACACAAGACATCTTGAGGCCTCGGCTCAGACAGACACACCATCATTTCCTCCACATTGATCTGATCAGAGCAACTCACGAGGCCGCAAGAATCAGGAAATAGACTGCCTCTTAACGGAGGGACTGCAAAAGCGTATCCCAGAAGACACGGATGCAGAGAGGGGGCGGGGATGAAAAATTGAGGACATTTTTTTGAGGATGTTTTTGCAATCAACGCAACATATTGTTTTTAAAAATTACTTGAAGAAGGGCTGACTCACCCTTCAGGAATCAAAAGCGGGGGAATTGGTATAAAACAACTGCAGTGAGCCCCAAAATCAATTAAACACAAGGTTAAGTATAAACGCATGCCAGACATAGGGTAAAAAAACTAAATAAAGTAAAAAAATCACTCTGAAAGGATAAATTACACACTGTTACAGACTGAAGGTAGTTTCAACAAGAGGGTGTGTTGTGTACACACAGTGGTGGAAGAGCGCAGTGGGCTGACGGGCAGCAAGGAGTTCACTGCTGCCAGGGGCCATAGAAAATGGACAGATTTTCCTGAGGTGTTTAAAGGTAGCGCGGAGGATTTTATGCTTGATGCCGCAGGTGGAAAAGAGTGCCAGGCTGGGGATGAGTGGGACGAAAATTATTTTTTAAGGATGTTTAGTCTGACAGTGGTGTGCAACGCGAACGGGGCGAAGACAAACGGTGGTGAAGGGAACAGGCAGGATCTTTCTTAGCAGTCCCAGAGTCGAGTGCTATGGAGAAGGGGCGGGCGAAAGCTTCTCGCTTTGCAGAAGAGTCGGCCACTGAATAACTAAGAGATTTCTTTGATTTGGAGAAGAGAGAATAATCTAAAATAGCTCCGAAATTGCTAGGAAACCAGGAGAAGGGCAGATTTTATTAAGTGAATTGGGTGCAGTTGGGAAGGGAAGTTGAGCATAGCGTAGAGCTCTCCAAATCACACAGATGGAAAGCAGGGGAGGTGCGGCTTTTCAACGTGGGGAGCCATTTCCATCACTTAGAAGAAAGAAGGCTGGGAAGGCTAAAGCAATAGACTGAGCTCTGAAGACGATCCCGGACTCTGGTTGGACCACATACAGGAACTTTGTTAAAAGAGAAATCTAAAAATATAACTTTAGTTATAAATAAAAAGGAAAATGATTTGTCTGCATTAGATGATGGCCATCTGAGTCTGCTCAGCAGAAGTTCCTCCTGCGTCACTGATAGCTCACACATCCCAGGTGGGACTCAGGGGGCTGAATTTATGAGGGACCCTGACTTTGGAAGAAAGGCAGGCTGCCAGGAGGGTAAATAGTTTCCAGCACAAGTCAGAGGTTACCCCTGAGAATGAAACCTTCTAGCCAAGTGGCCTGGACACACCCCAGCCCTGCACTTGTAAGCATCCCTACTTTTGCCTCCTCCTCTCTCCCCGTCCTCCACCTCATGAATGGGGTGCTCTAGGGCTTCTTCTAGCCCCAGGACACCTTGAGTCCATGAGTTTGGCATGACAGGAAGTAAATGAAGTAGAAGTACCTGGTAGTTAAGTGGAAAGATTCTAAACATCCCCCAAGGTGCTGCCTTTTGTGCCATAATAAGCCAGATTTGAGATTCTGTAAATCTCGGCACTGGGACCTCAGGAGCTGAGGGGCTATGTGGGTTGGTTGGCACAAACTTCACAACCGGAGTCCGTATCCTCTGGGATTTGTGGGAACTAGCTCTGTGTGCTGTGTGAGAAGCACAAGAATAAACACAGCTAATGGGAGGTACGTGTGCACCCCTGACTTCTCCTTTCAGTATTGGTGTGGTGTGACCTCACCGGTTTTTAGCTTCAGACCTTCGGTGATTGTACTCAGGCAGAAATGAGAGATTTTCAAGGCATTTCCCTGTGAGTTTTTAAAAATCAGTTATAGTAGAAGCCTATGCTATCTTTACCTCTATCAAATGAAAACTATTACCTTTGTGAAATGTCCTCTCAAGTTGATTATTCCCCCCCAACTTTCCAGGATTTCACAGGCATCCCGTGAAGTCACCTAAGGCAGGGGTCCCCAGCCTCCAGGCTGCAGACCAGTACTGATCCTGGCCTGTTAGCAACCACGTAGCGCAGCAGGGGGTGAGTAGTGTGGTGCGCTTGAGTCATCCTGAAACCAGCCCCTGCCCCCGGTCCACGGAAAAACTGTCTTCCACGAAACTGGTCCCCGGTGCCAACAAAGTTGGGGACCGCTGACCTAAAAGACTAAGTCTCTCACTAATGACATGACTTCTCATATCGTACATCAGGGAACTGGATTGCCTCTCTGTTTTCTTGAAAATTCTGGAACAATTTTCTTCTCTTCACAGCAAACTGCCTTGTTTTTTTTGTTTTTTTTTTTAATATGTGGACCAAATATTTGGGCTATATGCCAAGTAAAATTTTTTCTCACATTCTGGAATAAAGAAAATGTATTTTTAAATGAGGTTATTATGACCTTTCCTTGAATGTAAAAATCATGGAGTTTCTTGGCAACACACATCTATAGTGCACACCGAAGAAGGAAAGAAATGAGGCTCTGTACTATAAACTATACTTAAAGCAATAAGCAGCACTTGTGATCACGTCGTTAACAGAATTTGAGTTGACTATCAACAACTACTCCGCTCACCAGCCGGCAGCCCAGCCCAGATCCAGTAGAGCTGCCTGGGTCGCTGAGAAGTCTTGGGCTCTTAGGGTTCCTGATATAAACAAAACCTCCCGTGGTGGCTAAACCCAGTGAATTGCCTGAAAACTGAGGGAAAAATTGAGCTGACTACTTTAATCACATTGGAAAAGCTAAGATTAGTCTCACTGGGAAATACATTTAATCAATTTCTCATTTATTCCTGCAAATTAGAAGATGAGTCAACAAAGAAGTTGAAATGAACATATTTTGCTCCCTAGGGTCGGGGGTTTGTAGTGCACGTGCAAATCGGTATCCAGCTCTTTCATCTGTCATTCTCGTAAAATGCATGCTTCTGTTATTATTAACTTGTGATAAATATTCTCTGGTCAAAAATACTTATTCATTAGAAGTACAATAATGTTAGCTTTTTGTTGGAAATTTAAATGATTTTAATTTTTTGCTATTACAAGTGGTGATGTTATCAATGTCGTACATAAAGCCTTTCCAATGTTCTGGTAACGGATTTCTAAGAGTGGCATTGCTATGTCAAATTAAGTTAATGTTTATAAGCATCTTGATACGTATTCTCGAATTATTTTTCAAAATGGTTATATTGCAGCATTGGAAAGTGCTCAGATCACCACACCTCAGCAGCACCGTTTCGATATCTTTCCACGAAGGACGGCTCACTAAGTTGCCACTGTTAAAGCAGGATGCCTCGCTGGAGTATGTCCACACATGCATACGTGTGGTGAGAGTGTGTCTGTCTTTCTGCTGTTTATTCTGGGAAGGGAGCCCTGCGGTGAGAGTCTGGTATGTGTAAGTTCTCTGTGACTTGCTTCTGATTTATTTATTTTTTGTCTCCTCTTTGTTTTCCTTCTTTACCACACAGACTTCTCATACTCTCTCCTTAAGAATAGTAGAGTTGTTCAGTGGTTTCATAACATTTCTTTTTCATTTGAAAGTGAGGATTACACATAATGATCACTACCTAGCAGACATTTGGATGACACATTCGCAGGCAGTGTGTAACGCGTGACAAATGATGGCCTGGGTTCCCTGCTCTGTTGGCCTTTCGGCCTGTGTGTGCTGTTGCGTCTCCTGGAAGCATTCTTCCCCTTCCCCACTTAGTGTGGTGAACTAGAAAACTTAAGGGAAAGCTTTTCTTGTGGCTGTAAGTCTCTGTGGCATGCTGAGCTTCACCTACTCATCTGAACATTTTCACACAATCCAAATACGGAACGTAACTGGCTCAAGTGATACACAAATGTTGGAATCAGCGCTGGTTTCAGGGGAAACTGTGGGGCCCCAGACAACCCATCACGTGCCAGTTTTTCTGTTCGTATCCGTGCCGGGCTTCCACTGTGCTCTCCCTGCTTTCTAACAGCTCTGCCTCATGGTAGCAAGGAGGCCGCCCCTTGCTAAATTCACTATCGGTCCAGCGGGAAATGAGTTTTGTCCTCTCTGAGAGCTCAAATCAAAGTTTGGGAATTGTGTCTTCTTCGTTCTGATTTGCTTTCCTTAGACAATGAACCCAATTGAGAACCTTTCCCTAAATAGAGAGGAGCAACAGAAGCTGATTGGCTCTGCTTTGGGTCATGCGTGGACTTTCCAGACAAAAGTCAGACAAAAGTAGGGCTGACACAAAAGTGGCACGCCTGGCAGCTACGTGTAACTCATATGGCTCCACCTTCTAAACATCAGTTTTGCCCCAGAAACCCTGAGCCCCGTGACCCCAGGAACAATGGCGGTCCTTCCTTCAATGCCACGCCATCAGCCTTGTGCATAGCAAGCCCTCGGTATCTGTCGAATGAATGAGTGGGACCAGTTGATTCCTGTCTCTCAATTCAGCCTCCTGCTATTTGGGTAACTGTAACACTGAGACAGTGGTAGAGCCTATGACATTTTTATAAAAATGAGATATTCGAGTTGAGTGGAGCCTTGAAAGAAGCTCAAATGATTTTCAAATCATTTTTATAAATTATTAAAATGTATCAAGGTCTTAATATCTTTCACAGTGCTTTTTTTCTCATGTAAAAACTGGTAACTTGACTGGCAGCTTGGTCTGTGTTCGGACTATAAATGCAGGTTTCCCTCCCGTGGCCGTGTTTGCACTTGGACGCCCATCCTCAGTGACTTTCACCTTCTCCTGGGCTCCCGGCAGGAGCGACATGGAATCACTGTAAAGCAGTACGTGGCAGCCTCCTTCAGCCTTCTGGGTGCTGCGGTGGGGCTCAGAGCTGTGGGTGGGCCTCCCGACAGGCAACATTCACAGACAAAGCTGATGTCCAAATTCCGTAGAGCCTAGGTTGCAGATATGGGACGTGGATTCCACAGCCAATAAAAAGAAGTAACCTTTCTAATACAGAAGGAAATATGCAGTGTCACTGAGTATGGTATTAGAAATTAGAGTGACACCATCAAAGAGGGCAAAAAGCATCAATGATAGGGACAAAGGGGACAAGAGTTTAGGCAAAATTTGTATGTTTTTCTCCAGGATTTGAAGCCTTGATGTAATTCTACCAATTTTTTAAATTTAATTTAATTTTATTTTTTTAAAATCTGGGTAGGCCATGTTACAGCTCTCTCTGGTGTTTTCGTTTTAGGGACTGAGGGTGTTGCCACAGTGCTGGGGGTTGGGGGGGGGAGGGGGATACCTGTGTTCCTTTTCATGGGCCCAGTCCCCAGTTAAAATATCTGCCCTGCTACATGCAAGGGTCATGTCTCAAGGGTTGCCCAGCGCTAAAGCTTAACCCACACACTGACAGGCCAATACATCTGGCAGATAAGTATAAGGGAGAATACCTTTCTCTTTTCCAGATATTAAATTGGGATAAAATGGCGGATGAATTTTCTGAGAACTGTGGCGAGGAGCGAGTTCGCTTGGACTCGGGAAGCAGGTAGAGGTCTATGCAATGCGGTAGACGACGGCCCGGACGTACTGCTTGGGCAGAGTGTGAGGGAGTCAGAGCTACAGCCATGGGCAGCTTTGGCTGCACCAGGTATTCCCACACCTTGAAACGGCTGCATCTGAAGGGCTCTCCCCAGGGTGGGACAGTGCTAATCTCGGTCGGAGCCGAGTGGGCCACCCTGCTTCTTGCCACTACCTGGCCCCAGAACTACTTTGGCACCATTCTGTGTGTGTGTTTTCCTTGAGGACCGAGATTGAATTCCTCCCCCTACGGTATCATTATGGGTGTAGATGAGAGCTCAGAGTCGCAGTGACGCTTTTGTGCTCATAAACTCTTTGTCGGATCAGTGCTTTTGTTTTTTTTAGTAAAATACAAACAACTCAGTTATAACACTGATGTTTATGGTAGAAAACCGGAAAAATCACACTTGCATATACGCATTCTACATTTTATGAAGCGTTTTTAAACCATTCAATATTCTTCCCTGCTATTATTTTTGTGATTGTAAAATGTTTCACAATTTGTTTAAAAAAGCCTCTATTGTTGGACATCATGAGTCTTTCAGTTATTTTGCTGTTCTAAACAGCCCTCTGATATGAAATGTATAAATCTGTATGCTCCCATTTGTTAATATTTGAGGTCATTTCACACACTTTAGAATTTAGAGGCCTGTTGTGTCTTTCGTGATACCTGATGGTTTGTAGACCACAGCGTGAGAACAAGTTCCTTTGAATGAATTCCCGAAAGGTGGCATTACCAGGTCAAAGGGGACCCAGCATGATAAGACTTTTCACTTTGCTCCCTCAAGGCTGTGACTTGTGATTCTGGGATCCTGTGGTCAGTTTTTTAGGTGACATGCTGCAGCACAAGCTCTTCTACACCAGATGGCGACATTTCACCATGTAAAAGCTTGCTCTGCATGTGCCCAGGATCGTTTTCACAACTGTATACGAGTCAACTAAGACACAAGAGAGCCAGCAATGGGGAAGTGGTCCTTAACTTTTGTTTATAAAGCACAATTTTTTCATGGCCAAGACTCCACAAGTTCAACCTTGGCATGAGCTCTTTACACATGCCTCAATGAGGTTGCAAATCCTGCCCCTTGGAGAGGTGAAAATACACTCTCATCCCTACGTTGCTGCTTTAACCCTTAAGCTAACACACTTACTCTCCCTTTCTCAGGGTAGCTTGGCAGTAGGCCGCCTCACTGGGCTCTTGCTGACATACAGGCAAGAGAATCTTCACTTCTCTGAGGGCAGGATTGGTGGTGTACCTTGCAAATCACCCACCTGCCTCTCTCTGTGGCCAGCCTCTTTCCTGCATACACAGAGCAGAATTTGAATTTCAATACAAAAGTTTCCGGAAGGATGGCCACCCTACAGGAGAGAGAGCCTGAGGCTTCTTTACACTCATCGAAGAAAAGCCTGGGGTGGGAGAGATGGGTAAGAATCTTGTTACTCTGTGGAGACCATGACTCTGGCCCAATTCACCTGGTAAACTCTTGTGCTTCTTTCAAGGCTCCACTCAACTCGAATATCTCACGCTCTGCACAGCTTCCCTTGGTCCCTCTAGGACCAGAGCTACTAGCTACCTCTTTTGTGCTCCCGAACACATCAATTTATTCTTCTTTTGGAAGTATTTATTGAGTGCTAACTATGCTTGGAATTCACAACCGAAAAAACCACTCATGGTTTCTGCTTTTCAGAGCCCAATAGTAAATGCAGTGTCATTTAATTATTAATAATAATTTCAAAAGTATCATAAAGGATGATTACATTTCTTACAAGAATTATACATACATTCTTACGGAATTTAAAACAGCCTCGTTTGGGAAGCCAAGGAAGACTAGGAGCTGGTTTGGTGAAGGGAGCAGGGTCCGGGAGCCAGGGAGGCAGGAAGGCTGGGCACAGGGCCCCGGGAGGGAGGGGCGGAACGCCCATGCGGGTCTGAGAGCGGGACCAGGAGGGCTGCTGCCCGGTGCAGATGAGGCCAGAGAGCATGTCCCATATCCTGTAAGCCATACCATGGACTTTGAGTTCTTCTAAGAGCATTTGAAAGACTATCTGCAGGTTTAAAACAAGAAATGATAAGCAAATAATGGGATCAAATATGATTTAGAGAAGATCACGGGCAGATATGTCAAGAATGGCTCAGTATATGGATGCTGGAGACTAGTCCTCCAGACAAAAGGCCTTGGTGGTGGAGATGGACGGGATGGATGTGAGAGCTATGCAAGAGGTGGAAGAGCCAAAAGGGAGTAACTGATGATGTGGGGAGTGAGGGAGAGGAAGTAATAAATCAAGGATGGCATCCAAGTGCCTGGCTTTAACAAGTAGTTGGTTGTAACAAGATATGGACAATTGGAAGAGAAACAAGTGAGAGTACCAGCTTATGAGATCAGCTTTAGACAAGCAGCACTTGTAAAGTCTGGGAAATATCCAAGTATTATTGTCAAACACATAGACCTGGGTTCAGAAAAGAGTCCAGTAGGACAGTGATCCTCGAAGTATGGTCCCCAGACCAGCAGCAGCCCCTGGGAACTCAGGAGTGCAAATTCTTGGGCTCCATTCCAGACCTAGTGAATCAGAGATTCTGGGAGTGGAGCCCAGAAATCTATGTTTTAACAAGCTCCCTAGGTGATTCTAATTTATGCCAAAGTTTGAGAACTACTAGACTATATCTCCAACATCTAGAAGATGTGTAGAGGAGGATGAATAAACAGAGGATCCCAAAGAATAACTAGAGCTGTAGCAGGAAAACTGGGAGATGGGGAGTCACAGAAGCTAAACAAGGGAGATGTCTACTGGGTGGAAGCCTTCTCAGAAGTCGAGAGAGGCAAGGGCTGGGCTGAGTCTGTCAGCTTAACAACATGAACATTAATGACAACATAACTAGGGTAATTATGAGAGAATGGTGGTGCTAGTAGCCCGATAAGTGTGAATTAAGGAATGAGGATAATGTGGCATAGTCTTCTTTGATAAGCTTGCCTTAGAACAGGAAACGAAAAATAGTAGCAGTTGGTAAGGAATGTGAGGTTGAGTTTAAAAAACTGCAAGTATGCTGAGCTTACACATAGAAAAGTATACACAAGCTGATGGCTCAACTACAAATTGGTGACCAAGCTCAATCGTTTGTTAATCTTTTTTAATGTTAGGCACTTTTTTATTGAGGTATAATTTACAAATAACATTATATTAGTTTCAAGTGTACAACATAATGATTCAATATTTGTGTATATTATGAAATAACTGTCACAATAAATCTAGTTAACACTCATCACCATACATCGACCACTCACTCATTTTTGATCATAAAAACGGAGAACGGGAAGGAACACAGCTGCACTCTGCACACGGCCACGCCAGCCAGAGCCTGTTCTCCACAGGACGGTGTTCACCTGAGCCCTTTTCCCCAAAGGTACCAGTTTCCTTCAGGTAGCCTGTGAACCTCAGGCAGCCCAGGATAGCTCAGCTCCAGGGATGGATCCTAGCTTGTTTACATTAATCTTGGTCATGTCATTCTCCTTGCCATGATGGGTGCAGTACCCAGGCCTCAGCCAATCAGAGCAATTTTTACTGATAAAAGGGTGGTCAAACAAGTAAGTTGACCCAATCAGACTGAAGGGAAGGCTTTTATTCATGGTTCGAGTGAAAGAGGCTCACTCTCTAGCCACTGATGGAACAGAAGGCACGTTCCTGTTGCCGCTGCTCATGGTCTCCTTCCAACAGCGAAGGAAAGAGCCTGAAGCCAAAACCTGTGCACAGCGGAGGGCGAAGCAAGAGAAGGGCAGTGAAACGGCGCCAGAGCCCTGACTGGGCCTCACTCGGGGTCCTTGTGACCTTCGAATTTCTACCGCGTGAGGTAAGTGTGAGGGTTCTTTTGGTCAGTTTGGTTTAGATTTTCTGTAATTTCGAACTGAAAGCATCCTGGCACAGGTAGGTATCATTGCTCCCTCATGTACTAGATGAGGAAACCAAGGCTCCTACCGGTGAAACCACTTGTTTCGCGTCGTGCAGCTTGACATTTGAACCCACATCGGCTTGGTTTCTGAGCTCCTGTGCCATACGGCTCTGGCTGGTCTGTAGTTGTCAGGGGCACAGCAGAAAACAGAGTGCATAGTCAAGGGGCTTAAGTAGGCAGAATATACTAAGGGAGCCCTTTACAGAGGTGTGCGCAGGATTACAGGAAACCCTCCTAAAAAGAAAAATGGAGCTCCCAGGACTAGCGATAGATAAGAGTCATTTATACTCCTATATCCAAAGGGGCAAGGTAGAAGTGAGGAGGTGGGGGACCGTGCTGGGAAACTGGAGAGAGCTGTAGCCGTGGGCATTGGAGAGGTTACCCTCTGGAGGTGAGGTCTTCAGTAGAGAATTGCAGCCGTGGAGCAAGGCTGCAGGGGTCCTGAGTCATGAATATTTTGATTGCCTTCTTCTACCCTTCAGTCTCCTGTTGGTCTCCCTTGAGAAGCCAGTGAGCAAAGGGGCTTGGCTGATACAGTTCATAAAGCAGGGGACAGAGCAGGAAGAAGTGGGGAGAACAGACATGAAGGGGCAAGTAGAAGGCCGACCATGATGGGAATCTCTCATTTCCCACCAGTTTCCTGGACTCGCCCAGTGTCGCAGATCGGTTAACCTGGGGGTGGGCTCTGAGGATTTCAGTTTACAGGGTATTCAGCATGAAGTGTTTTCTCAGTCGCCACTCGTGAAGGGAAGGAGCGAAGTAGAACTGGGCAGAGAGAGGGGATGAGATGCAATGTAGTTTTGTCTCAGTCAAGTACATGGGGAGCTCTGGACCTAGGTAGTCCTTCAGAACTCCCCTGAGTCTGGGGAAGGGGTCAGTCATGGGATGCAGACTCTTTACATATCCAAGTGGCACTGTCAACAAAAACCCTTTGTTTCGTCCTTAAAATGTTTGGATTTCCGTTTCTCAATGTACAGTTTTCTGAACCAATTGCCTAGGTTTCTTTGGGAAAAGAATGGGGAGAATCCATCCCAGGATAATTGCCATGGTGTGGTTTTGGGCTCTTCCTCTGGAGACACGGCTTCTCCTTCAATCAATGGATTCTGATTCCGAAACCTGGCTTAGGCCTAGGAACTGATGGAGGAATCATGACTTTGCATTGGGGGGTGGGGACTGTCCTCAAACTCTTGATTAACCATCTCGAGTTTCCTTTAATTTTACATGTTGAAAAGCACCTTTGTTGACTGCTCTTTAGTTCACTATTAGGGAAGTTCTTTTCTTCTTCTTTTTGTTTGTTTGTTTGTTTGTTTGTTTAAATGATTTTTTATTTTTCAACTGAATCTCTTTGCCATTAAGCATCTCCATAACCCCCAGGTGGCAGGCTCCTCCTCCCTCTGCCAGTCATCACAATACTTTCCTTCACCTGGCTTCGGGGCTGACATGGCCTTGATGGTTTGGGAGATTTTGCCTGCCCTTTGCTATCAGACGTGAGCCCATTTCTGCATCTCCTGTCATCCGCCCTGGCCTGTGCAGGGGAGCCACCACCCAGCTTCTTAGTGCTGTTCATGCCCCGGTCACCAGACATTCTTGCCGCTTTGGTAAGTGGTATATTCTTGATCTCTTCTGTGAAACAAAGCCACCCGGTAGAATTTCTGCCTTTATGTAGCACATCCGCATGGACAGAACCACTTCTCTCTCTTTTAAAAAAAATATATATTCTTTTCTGTTGTCTGGAATAGTACTGTGGTATTTCTGTCTCCCTCAGTACGGCCGTCACCTTTCTCATGCCCCTAACAGGCCATCCCAGCCATGTGTCTGCACCCTTCCTGAGAGTCCTTGTCAGAGCCTTAGTTGTGTCGTGAAAGGTTATTCCCAGAGCAACAAACTCTTTTATTCAAATTTATGTTTTCTGCATCTCCGTTCACTAAAAAATCTAATCCTGTTTATACTTTTCAGCGACGCCACGCAGTTCCTTGAGGGCATTGTCCCCTCCCTCCCAGCATATCTCCAGCGGAGTTAGGTTGTGATTTAACTGTAGTTACGGGTCAAGTGGACAGGAGGGACAGTGGGGGGCAAGTCAGGAGTGGGCACATGTTCCTTCGCATGAGCAAAAGGAAGAAAAGGAAGCCGAAGGGGAAGTTCAGCTCGAACCCAGAGCCAGTAAAGTCCTCGGCTGGCCCCACAGGGAGCGCTGAAGCTGGCAGGCCCCTGGTCCTAAGTTAGAAGGTTAATCAGTCTTTGGCCACGAGCCGCTCCAGAAGGAAGCCTGGTAGTAGGTAGAGCGGTATTCTTCTGCCAGTTCAAACCTCCAAAGCGGGTTGACAGCTGCACTCCCAGCAGCTGAGGAAATGATCGTGTCATTACCTTGTTTCCAGCTCTATTGAGGTTTAATTAACATATAACACTGTGTAAGTTTTCGGTGTGCTGTATGTTGATTTGATACTTACGTATCTCAAAATGATCACCAAAGCATTAGCTAACACCTCCATCATGTTACATAATTACTATTTTTAGTGGTGAGAACATTTAAGACCTACTCAGCTTTCAAGGATATAATACAGTCTTATTAACTATAATCACCATGCTTAACATTAGATCTCCAGAACTTATTCATCTTATAACTGGTAGTCTGTGCCCTTTGACCCGCCTTCCATTCTTGAAGGAGGATCTGGGTGGCCTGTCACAGCATGTGCCACGTCTAAATATGTCTAACTCTCAGGGTGAACAAGCCTAAGGTGGGATGAAAAAGATTGACCTTGGAATGTGAGCTAAGGAGGGCCGTGGTTTTTGTCTGGTTTTCGCGTTGCTCCCTTCCTGGCCGCAGGAACAGCGCGGGCCTCTCCTGTGGGCTCCGGAAGCCCTTGCTGAGCACATGCGTGCCGCTCTTAGATTCTTAGATTCTGACAGAGTGTGCAATGTGCCTTCCCACCCCTTTAGTCACAACTACTTCTTCGAAACGAGATACGTTTCCATTGTCATAGTCTGGTCATCAGTTTCAATTTCCTGTGTATTTGATGACAGTGAATTGTTACTTATCCACTGATGTTAAAACGGGGGGAATATCTGATTTTCCCCCTCTTTTATGAGACTGACTCAAATGACTGACATATTTTTTTTTCTTCAAAATTACTAGGCAACATAAAATTCTTTTGTTTCTTAGAGTTAATGATGCACCCACAATGGAAAACCTAACTTCTGTTTTGGACTTAAAATATCTGACCGCTCCAGAAATCTTTTGGGTGAGACAGCCAGATAATAACACTCATTTAAAATAAAGAGAGGACAAATATACAAGCTGACATAGAATATCTTTTACTGCTAGATACTGTCAGACTAATAAGGAAATGTAGTTAAAAGTGAAAATCCCTTAGGAAGCTACATTTAAAAAAATCCATTCACAAATATCTGCCATTTAATGAAATATGAGTTATATAAAATATATAATTTATAGTGTATAAATTTATTGTTATGACAGTTTGCATAGATTTGTAGAAATATCAAATAATTTCACATTACTCATCTTAACTCACACTCTTGTCATGTAGAGTTAAATGTCTTAATGGATACCAAAATTCATAACTACCACAGTATAATTAGAAACTTCTAAATATCAATAATAATAGTTTTAATAACTTCAGTAATAGTGATAGCATCTAATAATTATTAAGTGCTTTTCTTTTGGTGCCTCATCATGCTGAAGATCTCATAGTGTGACTAGTCTATAAAAGACCCGCAGGCATCCTGACTCCAAAGTTCACATTCCTAAGTTCTGCCCATGTTACCTTCTGAAGGCACATGTGTGAGTCTTGAGGGCTGCTGTTCCTCACTGCGTCGGCGTGCAAAATTCACCGAGTCACCACCAATGATGATCATAAAAAGAGCCTTTTAAGTTCAATACTTCCTCTCTGTTACATTAGGTGAATTCACTTGGATCATTCTATGAAATTGATTGTTGTTCGTCACGATTCAACCAAAGAAGGGACAGAAAAATGTTGAGGGTGGTTGCAGAATTCATAGTTCCCGGAGGAGCTCTGTTCTCTTAGGCTTTCGGAGCGCTGTGTGGTGATCCTTTGGCTGAGCACGGTCTGCCTTGCCCCAACCGTTGTTGACATGACACGACCTCCTCACTTTCAAGTTTCAGTTCAAACATTTCTTCTTCTCTGTGTGATACCTTCATTTCCCAGGCTGACAGACGTACTTGCCTATGCTCTTAATTGTCTGTCTATATCTATTTATCCATGACTGGAATGATTTTCTGTCTAAAGTGGAATTATCTGGAGAGCTCTCTGTCTATTAGATTATGAGACACTTAAGAGTGTGTTCTGAATCTTTTAATCCCTCCCCACCCTTTGCACAGCGTCTTGCATAATCCTTGGTTAAATGAGTAAATACAAGAATAGATAAAAGCTCAGAGAATTCTAGGACTGAAGGGACAGTGAGACAAAAATAGCCATCTCAGGGAATGTAAGTGCGGAGCGCGTAGCTCAGTTATTAGCGCACAGACACTGGATATGCCACCGACACGCTTCTCTTCCCACGCCCGCAGAGGCAGCCTGCAGCTTTCTGGTGCTCGCTTCCCTGGATTGGAGCAGGGGCCTCTTTTCTCTGGTAGTTCACACCAACAAGGTAACAAACAGCTGATTTGACTCTGTTATCAATGGACTACCAGTTGGTTGACTGAATTAATGTCACGGTGAACTTAAAATGCTGCTCGTTGTGGAGTACTTTATTCACTATCAACTATTAAAGACTGCAGAAAATTTCTCCCTTGCTTTCTTGTGCCCCTTTAAATATCTTTGGTACATTCTTTCACTTTCAGGTTCTATGGGGCCTTTGCTAGTCATATGCATATTCTCTTCCTTCAGTTAAACTAGGACAAGGAACAAGTTATGCAGACGTTTCAGGCCTTTGAATTGTGTGGCTCTCAAAAAAAAGTCAGTACAGATCCTTTCTAATCCCTCAGTGATTAGATCACCCTCACTTCATATGTTTTTCTATAAATAAGAGGCAATAATTGGGAAACGAGAAAGAATGGGACATTGGAAAGAATTTTTAAAAAGTGGACTCATGTAGAGCAGCAAAAAAACCCCCAGAAAACAAAACAAAAACGCCCTCAAGAGACCTAACAGCTTCACATTCCCTTCAGTACGGTGTCATAGTCGGAATCCTGCCGGGGGTGAGGGCTTCATGGCTGTTCTAATCAGTAAGATGGAGTGAAAAGTTAATAAAGCTTTTCTTTTTCTCCCATTGGAATAATTTTATCTTAGCATCTTTTCTCTGTGATCTCTGAAGTATCCTTTCTTCTTAGCCTCTGACAACTACATTGCGACATGTGGCACCTCAGCTCTGATGTGTAGGTGCCGAAGGGCAGTTTCTGAGTGATTTATCCAAGATGTGCAGGACAGTTATTCAGGTGATTAACTAGACTTTATTTAGGTCAGGATAGAAGCGCGAGCTTGAGACCCCCTTGGTCCTGTCACAGGGCAAGAGTATTCACCAACCAAGTCTGACTGAACAATTCATTAGCAGACATTTTTTACCTCACCTTATCAAACTGGAAATTCGGGCTCAGTCTAAGTTGAAGAGCTTTTCCTTTTTTCCTGCATGACTTTAAACAAACATAAAGTAGGATGACCTGTCTTCTCGATGCCGTGTCCGCCCCTCTGTGTGATAACAGTGGGAGCTCAGAGTCTGGCCTTTCCCCCTGTTTCCAGCACCTGCCTTCATTAGAAACATTGCTACAGTCATGAAAAATATACTGTAATATAAAACTTAATACAAACATATCAGAATTTTGGGTGACAGGTGATAAAATAGTAGGCGACTGACAACTACCCTGTGGGTAACATCAGCAGAATTGGGAGCGAAAGGCTTGTTCTTGTCTGCCGTCCTGCTTCCAGTGGCCAGAGAAGGGGCTTATTCCTTTATGACGTATAAAAAGCAGTGTCAGGACAAACTGTCAAGAGATTAATATTGAGCCTTAAACTATGGAGTGGATGTTTTTTAGGCACCGCTTTTTACTTTTTTCTTTTCTTGTCATTCTGATGACCAGTTTCTGAGATGCTCACTGGGTCAGGCTGCCCCTGTTTCTTAGTGGGTCATTAAGATCTATCAGCCTGATAGCCTACGGATTACATCTGGGGCGTAGAAAAACAGCCAGCAACAGGCAAGTATGACATACCCACACAGGAATGGCCTTGTCTTAGTTGTCTTTTTAAATATAAAAGAATTATTTTAAACTTGAGATTTTGTGAAGATCATGTAAGTGATAGAGATCAAAAGAACCCTTGGAAAGATTGATGTTCATGTTCCTTAACAGGGTTAAATATACCGAAAAAACACATCACAAAGTTGCAACTACAATATGGTCCTACCCCATTAAGGTCTGAAAAAACCCTGGCCCAGAGGTAATGTCTCATGCCTGGTTCTCTGTGTGTCTCCTTCTTTTTGTGACGTGTCCCCATTTTCTCCTGCTTTGTCTTCTGGTCCGAGACAGCCCACATTCAACAGGCTACCTGCTGGGACCAGGGCAGCTTACAGATTCCAGAGCATTCTGTTTCCCTGTCTGCGACCGTTGAAGGCTTAAACTTTATCTTCAGTTTTTCCCAACTGCATGTCTCTGTCCATACTGGGATGGTAAAACTGGGATTTCCAGGCATCTCCTCTCTGATTCTATGATATGCTTGTTGTAGCTACTGCTTATGAAATATAGATGCTGCGGAGGTGGACCGGCTTCAGAAACCTCTGTGGGTTTTGGAGGGGGAGGGGATGACGTTCAGCCAGAGTACATCTAAAGCGATCTGATCTCTCCCACTGCTGAAAGCCTGACCCTGGAGTTGATTTCTGTTTTACTCTGTCTCCCTAATGGACATCAGCAGTTAAAAGGACCCATTTGTTACTTCATGGGTTTTTACTTTTTGATCAGTTAATGTATCCCGTGTTTGTGATTCACAAACTCTCAAGATAGACACCCCGGAGGCAAGTGGTAGGCAACTGTATGGAGGTTATCCTAGATTACAGATTGTGCTACACTGACCACTATTGTAGGTTCCAGCCTCCATTGACCATGGGTTAATATGAAGTCACTGAACCCTCAACAGAAGTTGTAGTTCATTCCCTGATTACTTGATTTTAGACAGAGTGGGCATAGCGGAGACACAAATACGGGGGTGTGCACATGCGTGAACAATTTATTGAGTGCTTACGATGCACCAGGTGCTTTCTGACTGCTTGTCAATTGTAATTCTTCAAATTCTCTGATTTCCGTTGGAAAATAGAATATTTATGAACACAGCCCCCCTTACACTTTCAAAGTGTCCTTCACTCTGAGATAGGTGATATTACTATTTTATAAGAGAGGAAGCAGACACAGAGAAGCAAAATAATTTGCCTGAAGGTACATACATAATTACTAAGAGGGGAAGCCAGGATTGAAGCCCAGGGGGTCAAGTTCAAGTTCAAGTTTATAGTGTAAAGCTTGATTTAGCCTCAACATCAGCAGTTGAAGTTAAAAAAAAAGAAAAATCCACAAACCAGGAAATCTGTTTGATACTTCATGGTGTTTTGCTGTTTAGCCAGTTTATAAATAGCTTGCTCTCTCCTCTTCTCCAAGTCCTTCAATATAGACACACTTGGGAAAGGTTGATTATAATTTAGAAATAACTTTATAAGATTAATTTTCCCCAAGGCCCCTGGGTACATAGATATAAGGGAAATAGTGGTAAAAAGGTAGAGGTCATAAGGAAAGGAGAAGAAAAAGGTAGTAATAAATATAATCCCTCTTTATATATCTTTCCAGGATTAGCTTCTCTGTGCTACATTACATTATGGTTTTCTAATAAAAATGAACAGGGAAATTACTAGAATATACTTTTTCCTTGGTAAGCACCTAATAATTTTAACATATTAAGAGCTAAGCTCTTTTTTTTGAAGATACAAAGATGTATTAGACAATATCTCTGTTCTCTAGTGAAATAAGATTTAAACCCATCATGAGCAAGACTTTCATTTCAATGATTTTTTTTATCTCTCCCCTGGCTTAGGATTCAGTGGGTTCACAGTAAATATTTGCTGACTAAGTACTTGAAAAGATAGCCCAGTGATTCAGCTCTGATATAAGGCAGCTGAGGAGTCTGGGTTCCTGGAGACTACCCGAAGCACCTAAATATCTTGGGTCCAGCTGCTGTCCTCTTGCTAGTAGGGACGAGCATTTACCTGCAGGTGGCAGCAAATCTTTGCTTTTGCTCCTCTCCCAGGCCAATGAAAGTGTCTCAGCCAAGGTAAAGGGGGCATAAGCGGTGATGGAACGAGGCATGACTTGGGGTGGTAAACACACAATACAGTGTACATACAAATGATGTGTTGTAGAATTGTATACCTGAAACCTGTATAATTTTATTAACCAATATTGCCCCAATATATTCAATTAAAACAAAACAAAAACCCCAATTCTATGGCTAACAAATGTCCTGCCTTTTCCGTTTGGTGCCCTTTGGATCTAGTTCCCTAAGAAATTCACCTCCATAAACATTACCTGCAGTTAGTACCTCCTTCAAAAAAAAAAAGCAGATTTTGGTCGAAAGAATTAAGTCTGAATTAAATGGGCTAACCTGCTTTGTCAGTTGCTGCCCTTGTAGATTTCATGTGCAGTGACAGCCATGCCCTGGGAAGAAGCTGCAGGAGAAGAAACCCTGAACTGCGCCCCACTGGGAAATCCCCACCTCTGCAGATGAGCCATTTGCTCCCACTGTCCATCAAAAGTCTGTTCTGCAGGAAGGCCACTGGGAGATATAAGGGGACCATTCTTCGAGGTGCCCAGCACAATTTGCTTTATGTCTGATATCCCAACATATGAGTTAATTGTGCCCCAATACACTGTCAAAGTGTCCTCGCTTGGAAGGTAAATTTTATGGTTACGAGTCTCCAGCTGTGTCATCAGCTGAGGGTGAGAAGGGGTTCGGACTCCAGGACTTGGGAGGTAGGTGAGGAGAGGTAGAGTGGGAAGGTGAGATTCCTGAGTAGAGAAGTTTGGGGCTTGGGATTCTGCTTATCTTCCCTTGTCTTCTAAAGCTGGGCTGGTTTGTGGCACAATTGTGAAGGCAGTGGTACGTTTGCTCTACTCTCTAACATGCTCTACAGCTTCCGGTTTCCTTCTCCCAAAGACATCCTCGGCATCTACACTTCTAGGCCACACGGATGTGCTTTCTAATGGGGAGACCTAGCCGTCCAGCGCCCTTAAGGCAGGGCTCTGCTGACAATAATGAGACCATACCCACAACATCCTGGAGATGGGTAGGTATGTGTGTGTAGGGGTGAGGGGGTGTCACATAGTTGGGATCTAGTTTTGGCAGAAATCTGAGCTAACTGTTAGACTCTAAATAAATCAATCATTCCTGGAGGGTAATGTGGTACTAAGAGGTGGTATAGCACTGTGATTAAAAGCATCTACTTTGAAGATAGAAAAAAGTAGCCTGAATTCAGTAATTAAGGCAGACAGTTCTTCAATTACTTCCATAATAATTAAAAAGAGTTTATTTTTTTCAGTTTTACTGAGGTGTAATTGACATACAGCACAAGTTTAAGGGGTACAGCATAATGATTTGGCTTTCAGACACTGACTACCATAAGTTTATAATATACATTGGAAACAGGAAGTAGGATTCCTCCTCAGTTTGTTATTTAGAAAAAGAGAGTTTAAAACTAGGAAACTAATCTTGGGCATTGGTCTCTGCTCTGCCATTTTCGACTTATATCACCTTTGCAAGTCCCTGAACTTCTCCAGGCTGAAGTCCTTTATCAGCAGAGGAGAAGGTGATGAAGGTGCCAGTCTGACAGTTGCTTTTGCTCTTTTGATGCTAAGAGCCCACATGTCCTGAGAGGTGCCTCCATGCAGTGCTGTGCAGTTCTCTGCGTGTGAATCTGCTGGTTGGGTCTATCAGCACCTGGGGTTGAAGAGGCTGGGATCATTGTCTTGATTCCTCGGTGGCCAACTTAGTTTCCCTGTGTTTCAAAATCATCTCTCTGACATGAGCTATATGTTCTATGGGCACAAAGAAGGGCACTTGCACAAGTATGGGGTATTTAGTAATGCCATCATGACTATAGAGGGGGACAGAGACAGGGGGAGACAGAAAGGTGAAAAAAGGAGGTCATTCAATGCTAAAGTGTGGGCCAATCAATTGCCCAGGAGTAAAAAGGGTATTGTCATTGTCCAGGGGTCATGTACCATGGTGGTCGCCTCCTGCTAATCACTGTCTACTTAATACCTTTCTAAACTAAGTAATTTGAAAATCTGATTTAGTTGTGGGATTCTGAACCTGAATCAGCTCAAAATAGCTCTTATTAATGGCAAAGCACTTGCTAGTTGGAAGAAGCAAAACACATCAGAGATGAGATTTCTGACCATTGAGGATATCTCTGTTTTAAAATTTTTTAAAAAGGGGGGCGTGTGCTCCAACTCTTGGTATGATTTGTAGAGATGGTGACTGGGGCACCTTGGCTCCCAGAGGCTCAAGGTGAGTGGGCTTTTCACTAGCACTAGAACCCAGTCTTCATCCAGCTACTTACTGTAGACAGGAAGTCGTTTGCCCAAGGTGTATGCTTATTAAAAATTTTTTTTTATTGTTGTTCAATTACAGTTGTCCCTATTTTTCCCCCATTACTCTTCCCTACCCTACCCACCCCCACCTTCTACTTTCAATCCTCCCCCCACCCCTGTTGTCTTTGTCCAAGGGTTCTTTATATATGTTCCTTGACTTGACCCATCCCCTTCTTTCCCCCGCTATTCTCCCTTGCCCCTCCCCCAGGTAACTGTCAGTTTGTTCTTTATTTCCATGTCTCTGGTTCTGTTTTGCTCGCTTGTTTGTTTTCTTGATTAGGTTCCACTTATAGGTGAGATCATATGGTATTTGTCTTTCACCACCTGGCTTATTTCACTTAGAATAATGCCCTTCAGATCTATCCATGCTGATGCGAAGGGTAGGAGCTCCTTTTTTCTCTCTGCTGTGTAGTATTCCATTGTGTGGATGTACCATAGTTTTTTGATCCACTCATTTACTGTTGGGCACTTAGGTTGCTTCCAATTCTTGGCTATTGTAAATTGTGCGACCAATAGTGCATAGGTTCTTCTGAGTTGGTGTTTCAGGATTCTTAGGGTATAATCCCAGCAGTGGAATTGCTGGGTCAAAAGGTAGTACCATTTTTAGGTTTGCATTTTTTTTTTTTGAGGAAATTCTGTACTGTTTTCCGCAGTGGCTACACCAGTCTGCATTCCTACCAACAGTGCACTAGGGTTCCCTTTTCTCCACATCCTCGCCAGGACTTGTTTGTTGATTTGTTTACAATGGCCATTCTGACTGGTATGAAGTAGTATCTCATTGTGGTTTTAATTTGCATCTCTCTGATGGCCAGTGATGCTGAGCACTCTTTCATACATCCCTGGGCCCTGTGTATGTCCTCCTTGGAGAAGTGTGTATTCAGGTCCTTTATTCATTTTTTAATTGGATTGTTTGTCTTCCTAGAGTGGACTCATGTGAGTTCTTTATAAATTTTGGAGGTCAAACCCTTGTCCGAGGCATCACTGGCAAATATATTTTCCCATACAGTTGGTTCCTTTTTCATTTTGCTGATGTTTTCTTTAGCTGTGTAGAAGCTTTTAAATTTGGTATAGTCTCATTTGTTCTTTCTTTTCTATCCCTTGCTTCAAGGTGTATTGATTCTTATACTATGATGTTGATGTAGGGTTCTGCAAGAAAGATCTAAACTTGGGTAATGAATGGGCCAAAGTGCTGTTGCCAGGCACTATTTTCCACTAGAAGATCCATCTACCTCTGCATATGGTGGTTGTTTTTCCCTTTTCATGTGGAAGATCTGATTTGCCAAAACCCAGTAAATTAAGACAAAACGGTGAAACATTATGCCTTCAAGATTAATAAACCCAAATGTTGGTGGGTGTGCAGATCCTTCTGATACTGATGGCCTATAGAAGAAGATGATGGTGCAGTCTCCATATGTGGGGCAATATTTTTATTCTTGCCTAGGGCCAGAAGGAGATATTTGAAGACCCAAAGTTCCAAAAAGATTACAGTACCCACCCCGTCATCTAATTCAAAATAATAGAAAAAATTCTAAATAGAAATGTAAGCATAAGCAAGATAAACAGTTATGATTTCCTATAAGACTATTTTGATAACCTTTTGAAATGTCAAAAAAACAAATTCTTTGAATATTTCTTTTCTTCATCTTCCCCCTACCTTTTGCCCTGCTCTGCTGGTGCCCTGCGTGGCGTGGTGCTGTTCTTAACACACCTGTTTGGTGACACAGCCCTTCCTTCCTGGACAGCAACATTTCTCCAAAACCATGCCTGGCTCATGGGCATATCCGATCACACAGAAAGCTCAATAAAGTAAGATTCTAGGGGGCCTCTGGCCCCTCCCAGACCTATCTCATCAAAATGTCTGGGGCTGGAATCTGTTTCTTAATGAGCTTCCCAGGTGATAATTGTACAAACTAAAATAAAGCTTAAGCATGCAAATATTCTAATCCAAAATTGTATGGCTCTCGCAATCACTGGGGCACTTAAAAAAAAAAGGATCCTTTACAGGTTCTGAAGATTTCTGTGGCCCAGGAGAGACCTCTAGCATGTCTAGATGGAAAAGGCTCCGTTGTGATTCTGTTGAGAATTATACGTTAGACCAGTACAGTTCCACAGAAGTCCCGTACTATCGGCCACATCTATATTGCATTTTTCCTAGGAGCCACATTAAAAAAAATAAAGTGAAACAGGTGAAATTCATTGAAAAATAATTTTAGTTAATGCAATATATCCCAAATAATGTCATTTCAATATGTAAGCAATATAAAAATTCTTGAGGTACTTTATATTCTTTTTACCACAATAGACCTTTGAAATCTGGTGGGTAGTTTACACTTGCCCCACATCTCAGTTTGGACTAGCTGCCCTTCAAGTGCTCGATAGCCACGTGTGGCCAGTGGCTGCTGAATTGCCTACCGAAGCTCTAGACAGCCTCTCCCTTAAACCGGAAATGCCGGAACTGGGAGGTTTCAGGCAGACTATTTTGCCTGTGACCTAAGAGTGACCTTTGATTCCTAAATATCCTTCTTACAAAATTCTTCCTTTGTGATTTTCTTTTTTTAAATCCCGCCCCTCCTCCTTCCCTTCCCCATTGTTCCTGTCTTAGTTCAGGCTTTTCCCAGCCTGTAACTCCTTCCTAGGCTATTAAGAAATTTCTTCCTACCTGTACACTCTCCTCCCTCCCTACTAACTTACCTGATAAATGTTCCATTGTTCTTATATTTTTCATCTTTGCACACTCTTCTGGACCACATACTTTTAGGATATAACCATGGAGTTAAAAGTTGGAAGGAAATTTGTTTAGCATTCATTAATAATAACTATAATGTATTCTACTTTTACAAAGCAGACTCCCAAGTTGCATGTACTCAGAATGTCCAGCCACTCTATGAGGCAGGTACAATTATGCTCATTTTATAGGTGATAAAACAAGGCCCATGGTGATAACAATAAGAAAACAAAGGTGGTAAGGGGCAAATCGGACCTCAAATCCAGGTCTTTGACTCCATTTTCCAAGCTCCTCTGCATCACTCCCTCTTGGACCGTCCAGTCCTGCATTCCACAACATAGGGCAGAAAACTTCAAGTGCTCATTCCTAACAGATCTAGTGTTAGTGGACACACCTCTAATAATGTAAGGACACTGGATTAGGAGCGGTCCGTCCTACTGTTGACAGATGGTTTTTAGGTAGTTCTGTGTCTTTAAAGTTCCCACTCTGTAGCCTCACTGTTCTCCATAATCTGGTACTGGCCTGCATTTCAACTGTATCTTCTGCTCCTTCTCCAGCCGCATGGCAGATTTTACACTCTGACCCACATTCTGCCACTTCCCTGGCCACTCCATTCACTCTGACGGGCTCCTTGCTGTCTTTCCTTGGCACAGACCAAGGCCCGACATCCAAAGGCCAGCCGTGAACCTCATCCGCCTACAGGGGAGTCCTCTCCTCTGAATCTGGTACTATGCTGGCTCCTCCCTGTCATTAATTATATACAAATTGCTTGTGGATTTATTTTGTTTTATTCATGCATGAGAATTAGAGGATGTAATTCTTCCGAGTGTTGATGATAAAAATTCACTTTGTGTCATCTACATAGAGGGACCTTGGATATAATCTTGACAAGCTAGTAATGTTCCGTTACCGTTAGTTATTCTCATTAATGTGTCTAATTAATTTTCTTCCTAAAAGAGGTCACCCAAAACTATGCTTGAATCATTGCTCTGCAGGTGAGTGGGTGGTTTCCGTGAGCCTGAATGGAATGGTGAGGTTGTAAGGACCCAAGTAACCTGAGG
>PVJD01014144.1:0-30451 GCA_004026545.1 Mormoops blainvillei | reverse complement strand
GCGGGGAACAAGCAAAGAACCCCAATGTCTTTACATGCACAGTCCTATTTTCGTTAGCATATTGAGGGGACAGAGGAGCCCATGTCTGCAGTCCTGGGGCGCCTGAAGAATAATGCAAAGTAGTTGGGTGTGAAAGGCCCTTCGAAGGACATGTGCAGCGGATTTTGTCACTTGGCATCATTACCTGTAATTATGGAAAAGAGCAAGTAGCTTGATTCACACTCTGCCTAATAAAATGCAACTTCTATTTTCACTCAATAACCCGAAACCTCTCACTGTGCACCAGAGAATGGAGCAGATCCCCATCCTAATTAGGGGACTCTCTCATTTATTTATATCTACCTTAGCCCAAAGGGCTTTAAGGTGATTAATTAAAAAGAAGTAATCCAGATATTTCACTCCTTTCCTCAGATAAGGATTAAATGCTAGAACAGTTACAGCCAGAGAGAAGTTTGGGGTTGCTGCACCCCCTGAAACCCACCTCCAGAAGACTATATGGAGACCACAACCAAGGGTTTCTGGTGCCTGAAGCAGGAAAGTGAAGAAACACTACTCATTTTTTTTAAGTGATAAGAAAAATCAGTGTTCAATGAAGCTGATATAAGAGATTTAGTAGAATTGTTCACGTATATTATAATCTAATCCCATGATGTGGATGACAGTGTTTCTAAGTCATAATTAGTGATAAATCAATGATTTTTTTTTTAAACAGGAACAGAACTAGCTGCCTATGGTACTAGTTAGATGTGGGATGACTACAGAGGCCCAGAGAATCTTGCAAAGTTAGCAATGCAATCATGAGCTCCAGGCCTCAGTCTTCACGTGGAAGCCACGGCTCAAGTGAAATCATTGTCTAGGAAGAAATGTGACCTGAACTTGCAAGTTCAAATGCTAAACAAAGAACTGCAGGGCGCGCACCCTCTAGGACCCACTCGCATTCTTCCACATACTTTCCCCCCCGTCCTCCACACATCCCTTCCAGCATTTACTTTTCTCCGTATCACTAACTACAATTGAACATACTATATATTGTTTTAAATGCTTTTTACTCTCTGTTTCTCCCCCATGAGAATGCACAGTCCATAAGGTGAGGGATTCTTGTTTGTTGGGTCAGTGTGACGTCTCCAAGGCCTATAATAGCCCCTGGCACTCAGTATGTACCTTTTAAGTGGAGGAATGAATGAATTAGAATTGACTCATCTTTTAATCTACCACCGTCTGCCATTTCGGCTTCATTGTCCAGTGCTCCCCAGGCTCCAGCCACACCCAGAGCTTCCTGTTCTCAAGCGGCCACTGCTGATTCAGGCTCCTGTGTCTTTTGCACACTTTCTCCATTGATTCGCATCTCTTTTCCTCCTTACCCATTTCTCAACACGCACACACACATGCAAACATACATCTTTATCTGCTGCAAAGATTCCTACTCGATCTTCAAGCATCAAATATCTTAGCTTACACATTTTTGCTTTAGCAAAGCCTTCCTCACCACCCCAGCAGGTTTTTTCACTCTTCCATTCAACAGTTACTCATTTGACTGATGTTATTGAGGGCTCTCCACATGTCTGTGCCTGTGATGGACACGAAGCAAACATACATGTGGACCCAGTTCCTGTGGAGCACACAACACCACCGCTGTGCCTTTCCCATCCCTATCACAGCATCTGTCAACCTCCCATGCACTTGTGTTTGCATCTGTCTCTTCAATTGGATGCTAAATTCCTGCAGGGCAACACCATTTCTTATTGGTTTCCATTGCCCCAGCCCCCAGTGAAGTGTTTGCTCCTTGATAAATGTTTGAATGAATGAAATGACTTAATGGCTAAAGGCTATGAAATGTACTGTTTCTGCCCTTCGTGTTGACAATCTGCTTCTTTTCAGTCCTGGCACTGAAGATTTCTGTGCTTTGCTGTGGAACTTATTTTTGCTCATGGTGTTTTTCTCTTTCTTCCTACCCAGCTTCTATAATGGCTAGCTCTCAGTCACCATCCGCTTTGCGCCAGGCACTATACTAGACACTGTGTAATATTAAGTGCCCCACTGAATACACACAATAACACTGCCAAGCAAATTGTCCCTATTTTAAAGACGACCTTCCTCTCTTCCCTAGTTTTGCTTGGAGCACTTCAGCCCCACCCCCGTATTAAAGGAAGGTTCTGAAGCCTCAATGTTTTACAGGCAAATACAGATCCTTTTATCGGTTCAGCCCCCTTCTGCTCTGTTGCTAAACTTGCCTTTGACCATAAATTGTCCGATACAGATCTTGGCAAGGTAACAAGTCTAGACTATATTGATTTCCTTGACAAGTAACAAATAGAACATCATGATGAGTTATTTCAGGGAAAACCAAAAAGAGTTACAACTTCGGACAGCTGTCACTGAACCCAGTGCTACCCAAAGATTGATACTAGGTCCTCTCTCAGAGAAAAAGCTAACAACAGTCGCTCCTCCTCCTCGAGCCCCTTGACTGCTAGAATTTACGAGCATTTGAGTCATTTGGTGGCACCTACAGTGGCCACAGTACGTCACAGCTCACTAAGACGTTATCCTGTACACAAACCAAAGGGGTTTGCAATTAAGGTGTGAGAATGATGTCACTATACCTGAGCCTCACCTGTAACACAGTATTTAAAATTCAGCCTCAGTCTGTACAGGGAGGTTTGAGAGTATCTTCAGATTTCAAATTGAGAAAGACACTGCTGAAGTCCCAGGCCCTTCATTTGTTGGCTACGTGACCTTGAGAAAGCTACTTAATGTTTCTTAGTGCCTCCTACCTTACTGGTAAAAATCAAACACTACTCCCACAGTCTATAGACTTGCTGAGACAATTAGATGAAATAGCACAAATAAAGGGTCTAACATTTCATAATACATGTTACTTCCCTCTCTTTCTTTTGCTCTATTTTCTCCATTCCTTTCACTTATATCACAAAATCCAGAATTTTAACACTATAAGGGAATGAGATAGCATCCATTTCAAACACCCAACTACGACGACTGCAGACAGTGCTCCATGAAAAAGAACATCTGGCTTCCAGGCTCAATTACCCATAAAATCACCCCATGAAAGCTTACTACTGTACAAGGCAGTTGATGTCAAATGAACGAATGAATGCGTGAAGAAATGAACAAATGAATTAAAACATAACCCAGTCCAATACTTCAGTTCCTCCTTGGCTATGACCCCAGTACCCCTGGTAACCCAAATCTGTCTAGTATAACACCGTCTTTCTCCACTACGTGTGTGTTTGTCTCCCCTCCTAGACTGAGGCCACTTTCATCATAGGGTCTATTTTCTCCAGTACCTAGAAGAGAACTGGATCAATAAGTATTTAGGCAAAAGATAAATCAATAGATGTTTGAAGGGTTCTAGAACCCCTTTTTTATATTAAAAAGATTTTATTATAATGGCCTACATTCCTGCTGCCATGCATGTATATTTTGTACACAGTTATTATTCTGGTTGTGATTATTCTAACATGTAATTACATTCAGCAACATGGACACCATCCTCCCCAATAAAGGGGGTTGGGGTCTCCCTGGAAGAAGGTGGACATTTTCTGTGTTCCACAGAAGTTACAGACAGATAGTCAAGAACCTAAACTGTGCAATCCTCCATGCAGAGTAGACACCTGATAAATGCTAACTGATGACTGAAGGAAAATGAAATTCTATTGTCTCTGATCTAAATTATACATTAAGACTGTGCTGACTCTTTGGGACTGATAATAAATGGATAAAAGAAAAACACTTTGGAGCATAAGTTCTTAAAGTGCAGGGAATGTCTTCCTCTAAATCTTTCTTTAATTCTTTTGTTAAAAGACATTTTCTTCCTTTTTAGTGACAATCTCAGTTCCACAGGGCTGTTGGGGGGCTAATTATAAAATCTTCTCTGTGCAATTTATAAACCACATATTATTGCTCCAAACCCTGAGGTAGCCCCAGGGGTGAGCAGTTTGGGGAGAGTTGAGAAACAGCCCCTCTCCTTGAGGAGTTCCCAGATTCATGGGATAGACAGGTAGCAACACAATATAATAAAAACTGTATTTGTTTCCTAGGACTTCCATAACAGACTACCACAAACTAGGTGGTTTAAAACAACAGAAATGAGCTCTGGCTGGTGTGGCTCAGCGGATTGAGTGCCAGCCTGCGGACCAAAGAGTTGCTGGTTTGATTCCCAGTCAGGGCACATGCCTGAGTTACGGGTCAGGTCCCCAGTATGGGGTGCACGAGAGGCATCCACACATTGATGTTTCTCTCCCTCTCTTTCTCCCTCCCTTCCCCTCTCTCCAAAAATAAATAAATAAAATCTTTTAAAAAATAAAATAAAACAACAGAAATTAACCTCTCATTGTTGTGAAGGCCAGAAGTCCAAAATCAAAGTGTCGGCAGGGCCACAGTCACTACAGAGCTCCTAGGGCAGAATCTGTTCCATGCTTATTTTAGCTTCTAATGGTTACTGGCTTCCTGGGCTTATGTCCGCATCTCTCCAGTTTCTGCCTCTGGCTTTACATTGCCTTCTCCTCAGTGTCTGACTCTCTTCTGCGTGTTTTTTATAAGAATACTTCACTGGGTGACGTGCATACCTGAATATTCGAGGATGATTTCCTTATCGCAAAATCCTTACCTCGATTACATGTGCAAAGACCCCTTTTCCAAACCAGGTAACATTCATGGGTTATGGGTATAAGGACATGAAACAGCTATTTGTGGGGCCACGATCTATGCCACTACAATAACTAATCATGCTGAGTGTGACTGTCTTCATATGAAGAGCAGAAACTGAGGTTCCAAAAGGTTAGATAACTGGTCCAACATCACTGAGGTAGGAAATGGAAGAACTAGGACTTATAACCAGCTCTGACTCAAAGGCATTTTCTGTCTTCTTCTGAACTATCAGTCATGATATTATAATACAGTATCCTGCAGGATCCCAAGTGATCATGAGATCTGCACAGATCAAGTAAGGAGAATTGTGAAAAGCCCTGTTGAGACTGGTCTTGAAAGATGAGTGAGTAGTAAAACTGTTACGTTATAAGAAGATAATGATGCATATATAAATAAGAGTCAAATAATATATAAGGAAAAGTCTGCCATAACGAGGTGCAGTGCTTGGGGTAAAGTGTTCTGAGATTGACACATTTCAGAAAGGTAGGTCATCGCTATGAGGTGGTGGGTAGAGAGCAGGGAGCTAAGAAGGCTTTATGGATGGGTGGCAGCTGAGAGGGAACTCAAAAGAGAAATGGGATTTGGATGAAATAAGAAGAGGGAGAGGGCATCACAGGCACTGAGAGTGTTAAAACAAAAGCATGGAAGAGAGGAGCCACGGGGCCTGCTGGGAATCTGGACAAATACAATTTGGCTATAGCGCAGGGTATTCAAAAGGGATTAATGAAAGAAAGGGAGATAAGGCTGGGAGGCTCGGTAGGGGCATTTGATGAAGCAACTTAATGCTACGCTTAGGAATTTAGACTTGACTCTAAACAGTGGAGTGAAGATTTTGTTCAAGACACATAGTGTAAGAAGCTGATAAAAAAACAACAGTCAAGGGAAATGAGGTTTGCCTCTGGTTCTTCCAGCCTCTCTTTTGGTGCCTTCATTATAAAAGTACGATCCTAACATATCCTTCTTTAGCCTTTATTTTGGGGAAGAAGGTGGTAAAAGAAAGCCTAGCTCTGAGGTATGTTACAACTGTAGGAATTTAAAATGGTATAATGTCAGCCATTTGCTCCCTATTAGGAAAGTAACTCAATTGTTTCTGGTCCCAGGGCAGACACCTGATTATCAGCTCCTTTAAACTCTGCAATGTGTGGTCTGTTTCCATTGACCATCTCTCAGCCAGCTGAACTTTTATGTCTAGACACTGCTGAGGTCTAATAGGACTGGAATGTCTAATGAAATTGCAAATAGTGTTTGAACACAACTTCTTTAAAATTGAGAGGCTGTAAGCTTCAAACTCACTGAAAAGAATCTGAAGCAGAGGAACACAGGGTGAGCAGGAGATCAGGAGGCCATTCACCTATACTGGAAGGGGGGTCAGGTCCTACCCTTACACCCTCTCTGGCCCTGGATGAGACCATACGGCAGAGCGGAAGTGACTGCTCACTTCCTATGGCACCGTTGACTGGCACGCCAGCAGCTCCTAAGGTCAAAGTCAAAAGAGGAATTGAAAACAAGAATCTGAACAAAGACGCCTTTCGGAACAGTTCTCCACTGTCTCCTGGATCGATCCCTCTGCTTCTCCCAACATCTTTTCCCACTTAGACGATAGGGCGACGAGAAAACTGACCTTCTGCTGCTTCCGCATAAATTAACATCTGGTAATGGAAAACAGGGAATGGTGTCAAATGAATCTTAGGAGAATTTACAGTAAAGGAAAATATTAATCGTGCCTCACATTTGTAGAGCATATGGGGCACTTTCACATGCATAATTCCATTTTATCTTTACAGAATTAAGGAAACAATACATTAAGCATGCTTAGAATTTTTCCTGGAACATAGCAGGTATTCAATAAACATCATTCTCTTTCTCATTCACCACTGAACTATCCCTGCTGTCGGTCCCCGTTTCAGCCTGCCTCTGGGCTGTCCCTCCCCAGCGCACTCTGCGTTGGAAAAAACTAGGGCAATACTGTTCTCTTCCTTTCCCGCTAACAAACAGAATCCAACCAAATCCCTTTCAAATGAACCTGCAGAAGTGGAGAGTGACAGTTTTTGTAAATCATTTTAATGGGAAAAAAATTATTTCTCTGTTCGACATGGACATAGCCTCGGTCTGTTGAACTAAAACAGTCAAACGCCAGCAATCTATTTCAGCTGCCTAACAATCAAATTACATCAGGATATATTCGGTCTAGATAATTGCCACGTGATAAGTTATGCAGAGGCTTAGAAATATGGCTTTGTCTGTGTCATGCAGGTGGGGTGCCGGCCCTTTAAGACTAACTCATGGCAGAGGTGATAAATACAATAATTCATGGGTAGCGAGAGTTCTGCGAGGCATGAGATATTTCTTTCCCTTGCATCTCAGTGACGCCTTCCTCCACAAAGAACATCTCGGCACACTAACTTACATATGTAGGAAAACAGTTAAAGAACTGTAGCCACCTCTTTTCTGTTCCCTGCAGTGGTAAATAGATCTAGTCCCCTTTCTGGTCTATCAACATTGCATTCATCCTTCAATGTCACTGCCAAATCCCCGGGAGTCGGAATTAACCACTTGTCCTTCTGGGCTTGCACAGCTGGGTGCAGGAATGACCGATTAGCCCTTAATTCTTTCTGCCACATGTAATACTTGGTTGTTTATTTGTTAGGCTTCTCTACCAAAAGGAAGGCAAGACAACATCCTCTTTATCTTTGTAGTCTCTCCAGGGCCTAGTGTGGCGCCTGGCACTTGGGTGGTGTTCAGCGAGCGTTTGTAGAATTTAAATGCAAGTCAGGTAGAAAGTATAGAGAAAACAATCATTTTTTGCAACAGCCTGCAGAACCCATGTCGTTAGGACCCTCCTGGTTCAGAGACATGGAAGCCTCCACAGAGACCATGTTTGTTGCCTACGGTGTGTGCTCAGCAGGCCCAACCGTAAAGGAATCTTTCTCGATGCCATATCGCTGGCTATGGCATGTGTTACCCTGACACTAAGATGCTCTGAGACCTTTATAAGTTACAAATAAGAGATTTGATGAAACTCAGCAGGAGAATCAAGGTGATCAGTCTCTACAAGCAAGGAGTCCCAGGGCCCCTCCATTGATACATGTCAGTCAGACCTGCCAATCAAAGAGCATTACCAAGCCAGCAGAGTGCCCATGTGACCTGGAGATCCCATAATCAATGCGGCTGGGAAGAACCAGAGCCCATCTCCAGTGTTTTACTGGATAGCGCCAGACCGTTGATTTTAGAGCCCTCGGGAAGAGGGGTGCTGCAGATGCCACAATCTCTCCCTTTATTTCAGGTTCTGCTCACATAGGATCTATGACATCTCATCCTCGAGACAGCATAGTGTGGTACAGAAAACATGACCTTTGTGTCTGATTCAAATCCCAAATCTGCCAATTGACAAGTGGTGTGAGTTCATGCGAGTTAACAAAGTAACTACGCTTCAGTTTCCTTATCTCGAAAACGAGGATAATAAGATCTTCCTCATGTAGAAAGAGCTTCACTACCGTCTGTCCCTGGCTTGGAATGTATTAATATTACCCACTCTGGACACAAAGACAAACAGGTGAATTTCACCCACCCACCCACTCTGCTAGGTATCTGGTGTTTTTCTTAAGGCTTAGGGAACTATTAGAGTAGAGTAAAGAGGCATTTTTGTAAAGTGGCCAAATACTGTAGCGTATGAAGCCAGAAGGCACAGGTGAGACACTGATACCACTTAGGATACAAATGGATGATTGCTGTTACAGATGGAACGAGCAATCGCCTCGGATGGGGTACAGGGCTAAGTCAGGTTTCCTCAGTCACTGCTGAGTGGCGTCTGGCAATGGGTCTCCTGTTTCTCACCCTCCTCCCCGCCTTCCACTGCTCCTTCTCCTTTTCTTTTTCCTCCTTCTTGTCCTCCCATTCTTCTTCCTATTCCTCCTCTTCTCTTCCTTCTCACTCTCTTTTCCAAGTGCATGATTCAAAAATGCCAAGCCATTTTGAATTCCCATTCTTGCTCCATTACCAAGCCTGAACTGTAAAGTAGAATCGGTCCTGTAGGATGGAAGAGACCTATTATTTCCTGTACTTCTCCATGAGCTGAGAGAGTGACAAATGGGGGACTGAAACACCAGGGCACTTCGCGTTAATTAATACTAAATTTACTGAATTAAACAATGAATTTTAAAGAAATAATTCTAAGATGTCATTTCAATTAAGGCACTGTCACTGTGATAATGGATGTGTGTGGCGTCCAGCAGAGGTGATCATGGCACTGTTATGGGAGGAAACCGTGAACTCCAAGGAAGCAAGAAAGACAAGAAAGCCATGCTTCGCAAGGCTTCTAGAAGAAGAATAAACCACAGAGTTACTTGGCTGGGAAACCATTCTACATTTTCACTCAAAAAGATATATCTCAATTGAGCTCAGTAATCTAGAGCAGGTCACCTTAGCAGTTCCCCCACCTTGCTAAGGCAAAGCTTCTGGATTTGAGTGGAAGGCAGAGCAGATTACAGCAGGTCCTTGCATGAAGTCATTTTGTTCATCGTCACTTTGTTATAATGCTGACGAGATGCTGTAGGAACTTAACTCTTGTGTATATTAGTTCGTCTGTAGTAAAACTGGTTTTGTTAAATGTCATTTCACTTAAGGTCACAGAACCTATCCATGACATCAAGTGAGGACGTACTGTATTGAGGGTGAAAGGTTCTAACTGATGCAGCCTTGGCTTTTCCCTCAAAATGATTCTCTCCGTTGAGCCCTGAGACATGAACCACAGCAGCTTCATAATGTTTGGGGAACGGGAACATAAAGGGGAGAGGAATCATAGTCACAGAATACAGGTCAAGAAGAATATCAGGAAAGGTCATCCAGTTCAACCACAAAATTGCCTAAGCAAGAATGAGGATCCAGAAACCGGAAGCTAATCCAAGGCCACGGAGTTCAGACCTCATACCTACAGCCTGTCCATTTCTCCCTGCACAATGACATGGGTCTCTGCTGGTGCTGAGTATAAGGAAATATTCTGAAAAGACTTTTTAATTAAAAAATGAAAACTTTAATTAAAGGAATAAATTCTCTAATATGTCATCAAGAATAGGTATGCAAAACACCTCTCAGTTTCAGTTTGTTCATCTATAACATGGATATTGTAACTGCTAACTAAAAACTAACCCCACTAAAGCACCCTGTTCTACCCACGCACACATCATGCTGTATTTTATTTACTTAATGGTACACTATTCCACAATATTAAACTCTGAACAGGTAGGGGTTCAATATGTCAGGAAAAAAAATGTGTGTGAGCTACAGGATTGGTCGGAAGCAGGGTAGTAACATAGGATGGGGGAGTGTGGCCAGGACTTGACCTCAAAGCTCTTTCCTTCCCTGGGTGAACAGTAACTATGTCCTCTGATAGAAGAGACACTATCAGTTGAACAGTGTTCAATACCCACCCATACCATGCGTGTGTGTGTGTGTGTGTGTGTGTGTGTGTGTGTATGTATGTATGTATTTGGTTTCTGCATCTTAGAATTTTTGCTAAAATGAAGAGCTCTTCTGGCCCTGGCTACCCCTGGGGGTTTCTGTTCAGTTTTACAATCTGAAATAAAGGACAATTTCATTTTTAATTATAAATATTCATGTGCTCAAGATTGTGCATGTCATTATAATTCCCAAATTAGTTCAGAAAGAAACTGACATTTTATTCAAATTCCTTTATTCTTCACTGAAACAGAATAGGATGACATTTTGCTCTGAAAGGAAATAGAAATTCTTCCTTGTCTTTGCCACCTGATAATTCCCCATTCCCCCTAAAATCCCATTTCCAGGGCTTCCTCCCAGTGTTCCTTGAAGAATCCAAGTGATCAAGAGGGTGAGGACACTGCAGAGTCTATAAGGAAGGACCTGACCTAGACGAGATTAAAACGAAGTGAAGGTGACAGTGTGAATCATATACAATAGCTCATTTAGCCCTCACTGCCAGTCTGTTATTATCCCTCCCTCTACGGATGAAACAACTGAGGGTCAGGAAAATTAAATAGTTTGCCTAAGGTCGCATCACTCTGAAAATAGTAGAATAAGAATGTAAAGTGTTGCTATTTGCACTGCAAATCTAGTTCTCTTTCCAATCTACCATAGCTGCTTATAAATCCAGTAAACCCCACAGATTATAGTTCTGTTTGTAAAAGCATCTCGCCGGCCCAACTTCCCAGTGAGGGGCCTCCTTATGGGCCACCTGACCTGCCTACCAAGTGACTCCTGTTTCACAACTGAATAAAGGGAGGCATAAAGAAATTAAGTAATTTTTTAAAATATCACACAAAAACACCTGAAGTTATATACATTCTTGTCCTTGAATCTTATCACATAAAAGATGTACATATAGGTTTAAGCAGAGGAACAAAGAATGTGAGAGATTATATGTAGGACAACTTGTTAATGACACAACGTGGGGTCTAGACCCCTTTCATGAACACAGAAGCTTTACTGGTTTTTTGGGCTGTGTAACAAACAACAAGCTTAGCAACTTAAAACTCATTTACTCTCCCTTCTGCTCAGGAGCTCGCGAGGCCAGAAGCAAGGTGCTGGTTGGGTCTCGTCTGAAGCTCAGGGTCCTCTTCCAAACTCACAAAATTGTTGGCAGAGCTTATCCCCTTGAAGATGAACAACCCAAAGCCAACCGAAGAATCGCCCTCTAACTTCAGAAGAGGCTTGGTTCCTCTTTGAAAGGGCTCGCCTGATTAGGTCAGGCCTACCCAGGTAATCTCCCTTGGATTAACTCGAAGTCAGGCTAATTGGGGACCTTAATGACATCTAATAATTCCCTTCGCCTTGGCCATATAATGTAACATAGCCATGGGGGTGACATCCATAATATCCACAGGCCCTGCCCACGATCAAAGGGAAGGGACAGTACGTGGAACGCATGCTAAGAAGTCGGAACCCTGGGGGCCATTTTAGAACTCTGCCTACCCCGGAAACAATGCCGTGTTCCAAAGCACCATCCTCAAGTTCACATTTATTAGGCTACTGGTAATCCATGCACCAGTGTGGCATTATCCCTGGATTCTCTGAGGGTCTTTTAAATGCATGAGATCATTAATCGAGTAGTTAAGCCAGGGTGAGTGCATAACTGTCGTGCCTGGCACAGAACAAAGAATTCTAGAAAGGCCAAAGCAAATTAAAGACTCAGTCCTTTCCAAGCAGGCACTTTCGAGGCACTCTGGAGAGAGCTGGAACACACCATTTGTAAAAATCAGTATCTAAAATTTTATTTCTAAAAATTGGTAGGTCACTTCCACGCTCAAAGGCTTAGTCACCTACGAAGAACATGGGAATTCAAACAGGAGGGTTTCCAGAATAAACCAAGGGGTTGTTTCAGGGCCTGTAAAACTAGACCCAAGAGTAATGCAGCCTTTGTGAAGTTTTGTTGGAATTCAGTTTTAGGAAGATCTGGGGGGAAAGGATCCTAAAAGAAAGCATCCAAGGCCTAGAATGTGACCCTACTTTGCACCAAACCATTGTGTTAGCTGAGTAGCTCTCTTCCCCTCCATGAGTCTCAGTGTCTTCACCCATAAAATAAAAGTGACCTGCCCAAGTTAGGATGAAGTCTAAGGTTACTCCTCCAAAAAAGAAAAAAAAAGCTAAGATTTTGTGGTCAGCATGAAAGGGCCTGGAGCACAGTCCTTCAGCATCACTGAGATTCACTACAGGGACATATCTCACTTCCCAAACGAGTAAGCGAGGAACCAAGGGAAGGTGTCCTAGCACGAGTGTCCAACCTGTTGGCATCTCTGCGCCACACTGGAGGAAGAAGAGTTGTCCTGGGCCACACAATAAATACATTGTGATACAAAATCACCCACACACAAAAAGTCTTAAAACAATAATGTTTTAAGTAAATTTATGATTCTGTGTCGGGCCGCCTTCATAGCCATCCCGGGCTGCACACGGCCCGCGGGCTGCAAGTTGGACACCCCTGTGAGGAAAGCGTCTTTCCCCTTGTATTCGGGAATGTTTCCGGCAGGCCACTGTCCTTCCCCTTCTTGGTGTCTTTTTATAGGTCTCTTATGTGTTGCCTTCTTGCCTACCCTTAGCATCCTCCATTCCCTTAGGAGGCCGGCTTTGAGGGCATTACTTACGAAAGGTTAGAGGCTGCCTGCCTGCCAAGTGAGCTTACAGAGAATTCGAGTCTGATAATTAAAATTAATAATGGTATTCAATCTAATTTTCCAAGCCAGAGGATTGGAAGGCTGAGCTGTAATCAATCTTTAGAGGTCAATTCACAGGGAATTTACTACATAAAGGCTTCGTGTGCCCTTGTGCAGGGAAAACATTGCACTCTTATCTGCCCTGTACTCACACACAGACTTCTGGCAGGGAGCCCCGCGGCTCTCTTAGGCAGTTGGAGATACACTCACCCTCTCATTGGACCCTAGGCGGCCAGCTCTTGGTTAATAACATGTCTTTCTTTTTAAAGTTGTGAGTCGTTTGATTAGTTTCTAGATAGGATACACTTATCTTGCACATGGAGCAAAAGTCAAAAGTGTTTTATCTTTAGTCTCCTTGCCCCTTCTGAGTCCAGAAAACCAGATGCCCAAATCCTGTGAATCCTGCAATAGATTGTGCGTGTGTACATATATATGAATATGTGCAAATATATATATATTCTTCCACAAATTATAACATATTGTATGCACTGCATCTTACTATTTACTGCATCTTCCTTTTTTCTGTACCTTACTTTTTCACAATACAAGTTGGCTATCATTCCATACCTGTAATTCCAAGTTTCCTTATATTTATTGACTGCATAGTATTCTATTGTATGAGTGAACCATAATTTGTACACACATACACATATAGAAATATTTCTATGTATGTTCCCAACCTTTTGCTATTTCAGACAAGCTATTGCTATTTCTGAAGTTAATAATCTTCTATTTATATTGGTGTATATTATTGTGAATACACAGTTTGGATAAACTCCTAGGAACAAAAGTGTGTCAGCTCTTCTTCTACTTGCTTTACATGTATTCGCTCAACAATTATTTATTGAGAATCTAGTTAACAGGCCTTACTCCAGGTGCTAAGAAAACAGCAGTAGGCAGAACAGACAAAATTTTTCTTGTGGTGTTTTTACATTTTAATTATAATAATTCATTAAATCTTCACACTAACTTTTGTACAGGGACTATTATTCTCCCCATTTTATAGGTGAGGAAACTAAAGCACGGAAAAATTGAGTAATTTTCCCAAGATGATACAGTTGTAAGTAGTGTAGCTGCTATTACAGCTAGGTAGTGTTGTTCCAGAGGTCCAGTTCACATATTTTACTACACATCATACTTTCACAACCCCTCTTAAATGAGCCACATGCCACAACTTAAGTCAACCCCACAAGAAGGCTCTATTATTTTTCAGAACAGATTTCGGGGAAGGGAGGTGGGGGCAGCAAGTTAGGACAGGGGAAGAAGCTGCATAAAGATGTGCTCTCAGCTGAACTCTAACCTCAGCCGGGTCCCTGAGGAGCTTGAGAGCTAAATGACATCGCAGAGTTGTCCCACCTAGTAGCAAACGGACAGGTCATTTAGGTACATCCCCCTATCAATTAGTCATTGGCTGTGTGCTGCCTCCAGGAGTGGGCCTACCCTCCTAGGAAATATTAGATGAGGAAAACTTCCAGAATAGGGATGCAGGGTGAGCTGTTAGCAGCCAGGCACCCCTGCAGCTAAGGGGGCTCTGTGCACTGGTCTGGTAAAGGGAATCTGGGCAAAGCCCCACCGGAGTGCATCGCAACACGTGTAGGGCACCTCCGTCTGATTTTCCTGCAGGTACCTCAGAATCAACAACTTCCAGTCTGAACGCGTCAGCACTTCCTGTTTCTGTCTTCTCCCCCGCATTAAATAGCACCACCTTCCACAGAGCTGCCCAATGCAGAGCTCCCCTTGACCTTTACTTCCCTCTCCCGCTTCGTCCTCTTCAATAACCAGCGCATACCTTATAACTCAGAGTGTGCTGCCTTCTTTTAAGGAGGGTGGCTTCTGGCAACTAGATGGTCCTCCTCATCCCAGCTCAACAGTTTTTCTAGCTCCATTATTGCCTTCTGACATCTACATTCCACACTGCAACCTGAGCGATCTGTCAGATCGGTGCCCAGCTGGTCGAGCCATCCCAGGGACCAGGCACATAAACAAAGAAGCCTTCAGATGACCCTATGACCAGTCTCAACCACCATCAGTGTACAAAAAACGCAGGACCCCAAGCTGAATCCCGACAGCCCTTAGAATCATGGGAGATAATAAAGTTAAAACGCAAAGTTTTAGGTTGATTATTACATAGTTATTGACCACCAGAACTATACTGGAATTAATATATAGTCTATGAATTATCATTGTTTGTGTGTCTTTTTGTTTTCCTACTAAGCAGTCCAGGACAAGCGCTGTGTATTATTCACCTCTAAATCTTATAATGTAGTGTATTGGCAGGCATATAGATTTAAGAAGTGTTTGATAAATAAATTAATGAATGGAAAAATGGCAGATTCTGAGGATAATAACTCCCTTGTGTCCTGAGCCCATAAAAGTTCTGTTTGATGAACATTTCCTAGGTGACTACACTGTCCGGGGGCAGACCCCAGGTTTGTTATAGACGACTTGTGGAACCTTAGGCAATTGGTTTCACTGTTCTGAGTTCCATTAGCTCATCTACAAACTTTAGATAATGAATGCCTGAGTTCCTGACGCTGTGGTGAAGATTACATGATATGGCTGTGTAATTCTCACAGTAAATGACTCATTCCATGTTTCTTAATTAATGTGTTTTAATTGAATTGATGGCATATATAAAATGCTTAGCCCAGCCATCAGCAAAAGAACCAATAACATAACCAGTGTACTTCGCAGAGTCTCGGTAAACATACCCTTTCCTTCATTTTGTGCGCCTCCATCATAAGGTCACAGAGTCAGCCTGGACTAGGGTTAAAAGGCCCACAGTGCAATTGAGAAATGATGGCCCCGTTTAGTTTTGAGCCGTCCGTTACCACACATCCAGAAGTGGTATCAGCAACAATATGTCTATGTCCATATCCGCATTCAGCACACCAGGTTTCCGATTCTGAACCAAACTTTCTCAGAAATAAGCCTCTCTACAAGTAATAAAGTCTCCCTCCAGCATTCTGCTACGTTCCTCCTCCAGGGAGACGTTGGGAAGACCGTTTCAGCCACTACTTTGGCAAGTTTTGTCATTTGTTCCTCTTCTGTAATGAAGCAAGTTATTGAAATTATAGGCTGTTGGCCATTTCTCTGAAAAGAGAAATCTTTTCAGCATGACATTTATGTGTTGTGAGATGTTTATCAGCAAAGAGCATTTCTTCCTAAAGCAGCAAACGACTCCATGAGGTAAAATTATAGGGTGATCTCATACTCATGCAGAACAGGAAAGGGGAAAATGTCAGCAGTTACATCCAGAGAATTGGGGGTCTCAGTAATGTGTCCTTCCCATGGTGCACTTAGCAGGAAGGGCTATTTCTACGAGCCATTTCCAGGGTATTTTACCTGGAGTAACACAAATACCTGATCACCATAAATAGGGAGATAATAACAGGCACTTTGACTTCTGGAAAGAAATGTACTCATTACTATCCAAGAGAGGAACATTGGCCTGATTGAACATATATAAATTGACTGAAGACCTGTCTAGTGGCTAATATATCCTCTCCTCTCCATTAGTCTATGACTGCGTTTCTAAAAAATCCATTTCCACAGTACTGCTTAATATTAAATATAAAATAAAGTGAAGGTGATTCTCCTTTCCCAGAAAACAGAGAAAAATATATCTTGTCTCCCACCTGGGAAGCTACAGTTTGTCCATATAGCCAGTTCTTTCCTGATCTTGGGACTAACACACACATTAAAACTTTTATGGGACAGTATCAAACAACTGCCCTCAGAAAGGCAAAATGAGGTATGAAAGTAACATGGGCCCCGAAGTCAGAGAACCTCAAGAACGTGTCTTCTCTGTCCCCAGCAAGCTGTCCTCACCCTTGAGAAAGATGCTTCCTTTCCTTGGAATGACTCTGTATGGAGTGATGTCCCCTGTTCTCCCCGTATTCTTCTCATCACTTATCACTCATCCTTTAAGAATCGCCTCAGCTGTCATCTCTGCAAACACATCCCAGGTTTGTGTACTAACCCCACTGTGTGTTCTCAGCCCTCTGTGCTATAATTCTTCATTTGCCTCTCTCCTGGCAGTAAGATTGCACGGCATTTACCTTCATAACCGCAGCAACTAGTTCTGGGCCTAGAATGCAGTTGGAGCTCTTTAATGCTGAAAGAAGTTGCACGGAGAGGAATAATCAGACAGATCCAGAGTGGCCCCTGGAGAAGATTTCATACATGCTCCTTATTTTATAGACACACTCATGAGATCCGAGGAGATTGAGGGCTTGTGCAGCACCATACAGCATGTCGGTTGCAGAGTGGGGAATGGAATTCAGCTCTGCTAAATCCTAGTCCAGGACTCTCTAGGCTAAACGAAGTCAACAATATGTGTGGAGTACATGTGTGTGCAAGGTTCAATGCCACTGAGCATGGCTCATGACCTCAAGGAATTTATATTTCAAACACAAAAGGAATTAAGGGATGCATGAAGCAGGGCTGAATGTACCTCATAGAGATATATAAATCAAATAGGATGGGAGCATGGGGGTAATGTGAGATTGATTCCAGAGGACTGTAGCGGGCACTTCTGGTGTTTTCCACCACGTCCCCTTGGCCATCTCTACGTTCAGCTTCAGCTGGGTTCAGCCCTGCAGCCTCGCTCTCTCAGTGACAACATCTTACTGTGAGCAAGCACTTTATCTTTCCCGCCCGAGTGCCGGGAGCCACCCAGCATTTACACAACACAAGCCCCCTGGAAAGGAGGTTACAACCTCTGGTAGCAGTGCTCAAAAAGGAATACCCTCGCCAACCATCCTTGGTGGTGAAGACATTTTGTATTTTAGGGATAGAGGTCCTGGGGACAGGAAACCCTATTGCCCACAACATCAACCCTGAGAACATATGCTTTTATTGGCCTGTTCTTCCTCGGTCTCCCTCTCTGCTCCCTCACATCATCTTGCTATGCTCATTTCCCAAATAAACTACCTGTAGACTTATCTCAGCCTCTGCCTCAGGGAAAACCAAAGATAGGAATTCAGAGGTTCAGGGTTACCTTATGATTCCCCTGGGCTCCAGACACTTTTGCCTGCATGGGCCCCTTCTCCATGAAAAAAAAATGGTATAAATGTAAAATATAAAATTATGTTTTATCACTGCCTTCATATAAAGACAAATATAAGATATAATCCAGGCTGTAGTCATTATTATATGTTCATTAGTATATTCTGATTTCCCTTATGACTTTAAAAGCATTTAAAATTAAAATATTATCATGGCCCTAGGCACTGTGCTCCCCGTGCCTAACGGATGAATCTGTCCTGCAGAGTTAAAGGAACAGCAGGAAGGCCTCATAGACAGAGTGTCATTGGAGCTCATCCTTAAAGAATGGGCTTAATTTGAACAGACAAAGACACAGTCTTCCTATCCTTTCAACCCAAATTATTGTCTTTTAATATTTATTTTTATTACATTAGTAAATCATGTTTATTGTAGGAAATGTGAATAATTCAGAAATATTAAGATAAAAATAACAGTCACTTTTAATTTCACCAACCAGAATAAACTCAACACTTGATCATACTTCCTGCGGGTGTTGGTTTTGTGTTTTCTGGTTTGGATTTTTTTTTTTTTTTTGCATCATTTACATTTATACATGCAGAATTTTCACTCAGTCTTGGAGATAGTTTTTTCTTCTTTTTCTTTTCCTGGCATGTATTACAAATGATGACAGTCTGCCTGTTGTCTGACAGTGACTTCTTTAAGTAATCTGTCTCTCCTGCCTGGTATCTTTCAGAACTTTGTCTTTATGCGCAAATGTTGTATTTCCATCACAGCGTGTCTAGGCTGAGATGTCACATTCTTGCTTCCATTCTTCAACTTCTCTTTCAATTTCCGACTCTTTGTCCCTCTCGGCTCCATCCTTAGTAATGGCTGAACTACTGTTCAAACAGTCTTTAAGGTTTCCTTCTCACCCATGGAAATAGTTTTTATTCCTAGAACTAGCTACTTTTTCTCAGATTAATCTGTCCTCTTTTATTATCCCATCCTCTTTCATTTTCCCTATTCTTTAGGTAGTTTCTCAGCTGATTTTATTATTTCTGCTTTCTCAGGTGTCAATGCTTCCATTTCCCGCACCCGCTGACCATATCTCATGATGGAGTTTCTTCAGTGTTTTGTGGTATGTTCTCCTTATCTTCAACTGGGATTTTCTTCAGCGGCAGCCTGGGGCATGAGCTGGATTATAGAGCTCTCCCTTGGAGGCTATTTCCTGGATGCCTGCCCTGGGGTGCCTAGGGGTCACTGGTTCTTGAGCTGTTTGCTTAGTCCTCAGCTCAGCTTTCAAGTGCACACAGGCAGTGCTGGCTGAGGCCATGGTCTGACTGGTAAACCTGATCGCACCTTAGATGGACCAGCGTAGGCGGTGAACTTTCTGCCACAGCTACGTAGTCCGCCATTTATACAAATAAATTTGCATTTATTTAAATTTTGCATCCTGCCTTTTATCCCTTACTTTTTATAACATGTGTGTTTAAATAAAGAAAATTCTTTTGACCTGGAGCCTCTAGAACTTCAGAAGCTGAAATTGTTACTGTTTGCTTGTTTGTTTGTTTAAGGAGAGAGTCCAGAGCTTCCATCACATTCACAAAGGGATCTGAGACTCAGGAAAGCTTGGAAACCAACACATGCTTGGGTAAAAGTAGGTTTACATTTGTTCTTTTGGAAAATAATACAATAATTAATAAATAATAATAAAAGAATAAACTGTGCTTCATGTACTATACTAAACCAACTTTGGCCCTGTACTAAAAACTAAAGCCCTGTATTTTTCCCTGTATTTTAAACAATCTTAAATGTCTCCTAAATTAAGTTTAGCCTTTAGAAATATATCAAGAGCTACAGCTATAATTTTCAAATAAAAATTTTCTACATCTCTCTAGTATAGGTCAGAGCTAAAAGGGGAACGTTCAGAGCCCGGTGTGGTGGTGTCATGACACACAGGCAACAAGGGGCTTTCTTTCAGAGAATGTATGTATTTTGGGCTTCTGGGAGTTCAGGGAGAAATGCTGTCTGGGGGGTCAGTCCAACCACTGCGAACACCTTATCCAAACAAGAGCTGCCCTCAGCCAGCCCTTCCTCTGCACCCCTCATTCTTCACCCCAGTCCCCGAGAAACACAAGGACAGAGAAATATTGTAAAATAAGTGGAATGTGGCCAATACAGAGAGACACTTAGCAACCAACACAGAAAATAACAGCACAAAATAATTTTAAGATGAAAAGCATGATCAGAAATAAAAAGGATCACTTTCTAATGAAAACAAGGCCCAAATCACCAAGAAGGGATAGTTATTTTAAACTGCACGTGCTGAGAAAACATAATCTCACAATATAAAAGTCAAAACTTGACATAACCACAAGAAGAATTTGGGATGTCCATCGTCCTAAAAAGAGGTTTTTAACAACTGAACATTGATATGTGACATTTGTGGCACTGCCTTCTCAAATAGTATCTGACCAGGTAACTGCTCACAGATAGAGATTCAGTGTGAGAACTTTCAGTCATGCAGCTGGTAGGGGATCAACTGAGATTCAGATCCAGGCTCACCTGACCCCAAAGTCAAAGCACTTTCTAGTAGAACCTGCAAAGAAGAACTAGGGAAGAGATCACAAAATCAGTGACTTTTTAATATGCAAAATTTATTTGGTTGAGTATTTTTCCCCTCAGCAGCAGTTAGTTGCTATTTCTCCCCACCTGTTAATTACTGGGGTTTGTGTGGGGGTGGGCTTGGCTTCCTGAGGCAGCCCACACAGGTTGTCACACTGTCAAGGATTCCTCCATTAACAAGCTGTCAATACGCTGCCAACAGCCACCATTTGGTTTGTTCAGGGAGCGGGAGCTCGGGTGTGGAGACTTGGCTCCATCATTTAGAGGAATTTTAAAAAATAAGGGTTAGAGGCAGATGTCTTCCAGTCTGTTCTTCCACAGCAGACTTAGGGATATGGCGTGGGTTTCACTGGAGGAAGAGGGAGAAGGGCTTTTAAAGTGAGTATAAAGAAGGAATAAACAAGGCATGAAGGAGTGAAGAATGTGAATGATGCACTTAAAAGTTCTACCTCCCCTTTCCTCTAGACTTCTCATGGACATGTCTCTAAATGTCAACATTGTCTATATCCTCGACTCCTTGGGCTGCTCAAGCTTAGATTTTTAAAGTGAAAGGTACCATTTGCTTGCAACCTTTTCAAAGTCACCCTAATGAAATATAGGGAAAATCTGTCAGCCTGTTTCTGAGGACCGTGTCCTTTCCGTTAATTAGTAAGATTAACCTCAAAGCTGATGCCCCCCTTCCAGCTCACCACTAACAAAGAGGCCTATAGAAATGCCAGCTTTTCGAGGTACTTCCAATAAGGGAATTGGAAGCCCAGCTTTTGAACAACTACATTTAGAGCTGGGGCCTCAATAAAAATCTTTGTTTGCACCTGTAGCCTCAGACTCTACGCCTGCCCGCCTACCCACGACTTCCAGCATCTGTGCCACTAAAACCTGCTTGAATTCTCTCCAACCAGCAAGACCGCACAATCAGCTCAACACAAAGCTTTATGTTTCCCAAAACTGTATTGAAACTACATTTGTTATAAAAGTGATGTTTTAGTACTCAGATTTGGGGAAATTATAAAATACATCTTTCTCTCCATTTCTACCCCTTTTCCAGTTCATGTGACTAATAACATTACTGTTAAGGCCCAGTTTGTCAGTCAAAAGCATATGTTTCCTTTATGACGAGGACCTACGTTGCTTTAAGAAAAAAGAAGCAGCAATTATCCTGACCTATCCCATCACCGAAGACATGGGAAGATGCTCTGTCGGCAGGGGAGGGGCATGCATGTTTGGAAGTTGGAGGGAAGTTGTAAGGACCAACTGGGAAGACAGAAGAAAGTTAGGGATTTCCAAGAACCTGTGATCCGGCAGGATTCATTACAAGCACGAGGCAGGAGAGCCTATCAAAAAGAACCTGGAAGGCAAACAAACAATTCAAGTTTCCCGACCTCCTAATTCTAGCTTGAGCCCCGCCCCCGTGTTTCTCCCCACGGGTTGTCTTCTTGGGACTCCTTATAGGATTTTCTCCTATGAGATTTTACACTCCACATAGAGAGGAAAGAATCAATCAAGCAGCAACATCGGTTTCTTCTATCGCTATGACTGCCGGGAGTGTTAGAGGCAATATTTTCAGAAAGATTATTCCGGTGTCTTCTATTACCAGCTATTGTGGAAGAGGGGTTGAAAAACTAAAGCCCATGGGTCAAACGCGGCCTGTCACCTACTGTTGTAAACAAAGTTTAATGGAAATACCATCACACCTGTTTGTTTATGAATTATCTATGGCTGCTTTTATGCTACAACAGCAGGGCTCGCAGTGACAACAGAGACTATGTGGCCCACAAAGCCTAAAATACCTACTATCTAGCCCATTGAAGAAAATGTCTCTAAGTGCAAAACATCTATACATGCTGGGTAAGATATTCAAAATACATTTCTAGAGAAAGGCTGCGATGGCGAGAAAGTTAGTCAAAAATGAGCAAGAAAAAATGAACTCACAAAAACAAATAAGCTAGTGAATGATACAGGGTCATTCTTTTATTTCTGAAAATACAGAATCATTATACAGTGAGACCTATAATCAGGGATACCCCAAAATTCTGGACCCTAAAGAGTGAAAACTCTACCAGGAAAATGAGCAAAGAAACTACCTTGCAAAGAATGACATTAAGAAAATTTGCCTATCTTAGTCTCCCCTCTGGGTGAAGGGGAAACAAGTCTCCCCTGAGAATTAATAACCGCAATCCAACCTACAGGCAGATTTAGAACTAAAATTCTCACTATGCAGCATGAAAACACCCAAGGCAAGAATTTAATTTAAAATAGTTGGGATTGGTGGTGTCCTCATCGCTTGGAAAAACCAATGCATGTCCTGTTGGGGAAAAAAGGACCTTGCGTACACACAAGCCTTAGGGACTTTTCACTGACAATGGTTCAAGGAACGCAAGCTTAACATCAAAAATAACACGTGAGACAAACAAACCACTTAGAGGAAGTCAGCAAAGAACAAAATCAGCTCTACGAATAGCAGGAATAATAGCGACAGTACCTAACACTTATATAAGTTAGTCCATATGAGATACTCTTCTAAGAACTTTACATATATTTAATCATTTAATCCTCAATACAATCTACTGAATAGCAGTTACTTTTATTCCCATTTTCCAGATGAGGAAAGTTAAGTACAATGTCTTCAGATTCTAGAATGATTAAAATTAAAATCTAAAAATATATAGACGTAATACATTTTAAGATATAGGTAATTAAGATTATAAGTCTTCAAAATGACCAGCATTTTTGAAAGAAAGATTCAAAGAGAAGGTGAACTTATGGAAAGGAAAAATATAATAAATGAAAATAAAAACTCAAAACATAGGCTAAATAACAGATTAGACACAGTTGAAGCAAAAATTATTGAACTGGAAATAGTCCCAGAATGAAAAGAGAATTACTCAACAGGAAGAAAAATGCATAAAATAAAATTAATAATAATTTTAAAATATACAGCACAAAGATAAAACATATGAATCAGAGGTTAAGAGAAACAGAAATAGAGCAATGAGATCCAAGACATGCCTAATTGGAATTTTAAAAATAAATAGGCAATGGGCTGCTAAATGGATAATATTTGAAGAAATAATGACTCAAATTTTTCCAGAATTGATGAAAGGCATGAGTTCTCTTATTTCTAATCTGAGTAGGATAATTAAAATGAACTCTGCATTGAGATACAATGTAATGAATCTGCCAAACACCAAGTAACAGGCAAAGCCTTTAAAGATACCCAGAGAAAAAGAGCTCACCTCCGGTGACACCACACTGAGTCTGACAGGTGGCTTCCGGCAGCAGCAAGGGAACACATTTAAAATGCTGAATGAAAATAGCTGTCAACTGGGAATTTTATAACTATCGAGGCAATATTTAAAGGATGAGGGTGAAATAAAGATAGTTTCAGACAAATCAAACCTGGGTTAGTTTCCAAGAGAACGTTTACTAAAAGAACTTCTAAACTATGTGCTTTAGAAAGAAGAAAAATGATTTAAAACAGATGAGTGGAGATTTAATGAAGAATAGTGAGCAAAGAAAATGGTGAATTTCTGGGTAAATCCAAGAATATTTAATATAAAACAAGAAAACAATGCCCCACTTGTGTGATAAAATATAAATAAGATACAGAAAGTTATTAACACTATCATATAAATTCTGGGAGAATATTTTGGAATTAAGTGTTTTAAGTCTTTTTACATTTGGGGGAAGAAGGCAAAGTTACTGACTGATTTTAGACTTTGATAAATTAAATATGTAGTAAAAATGTCTAGAGTAGCCAAGTAAATGTTATAAATAGAATGAAAAACTTTCAACATAAGAGCAGGAAACCAATGGAATAATAGGGGGCAGAAGAGGACCTCACTTAATTCAAAAGAAAAATGAATTCAAAGCTAGATGAGTGGAAAGTAAAAAACAAAAGAATGGAATAAACCAAACACATCAGTAAGCACTATAAATAAAAATGTACTAACCCCACCATTTTAAAGATAAAGATAGTCCAACTAGATAAAAATATATGTAAAACATGAAGGCAAAGAAAAGTTGTAAGATAAATTTATAAAAATAATATATGGAACAAATACCAGCACTGAGAATAGTATTACACAAAATAAAGTTTAAAGTAGAAAGTGTTATTAGTGATAAAAGAGGTCACTTCCTAATGATAAAAAGATTTATTTCACCAGGAGAATATACCAATTTCAACCTTATAAGAACCTAAAACACATAGGCTCAGCCTATAAAACTCAAAACTTCACAGAGCCACTCAAAGAATTAGACAATTCTGTAACATGAGTTTTTAATATACCTATCCCCATAATTAACAAGTAGGAAGAATAAGGCATTTAGATATAGAAGCTCCAGTGGACTTATATGAAAGTGCTACAGATAAAAATTTTAAAATATATGTTGGTTGTTTTTAGAATGGGCTAGTTAGCAGCTATATAATACGTCTATTTATTTGGCAACTAGATGGGAAGAGTAAGCCTACTTAAAAAGATGCTGAAAGTAATTCAGGTAGTGGACATGGGGACAAGGGGAGGTGAATAATTTTAAGAAAGATCAAGAAAGAATACTCACAGAACTTGGTGACTGGTACAACATAGAGTGTGAGAGATGGAAGGAGGCAAAAAAGACATTCACTCTGCAGACTGAAAATGGACAGATTTTTGTTCTATTCTCTGAGCTTGGGATAATAGAAGAAGTGGGTTAGGTGTAGCAGCGATGAATTCCATACAGAATGTGATCATTTTGAGTTTCAAGAGCCAGTTTGTTTTATGATCAAGGAATCAGAAGAAACATTTGATTTGGAGATATTATTTCAGGAAACATTAGAATATGGACATTAATGGAAATATTTGGAGAAAGTTTGGAGAATGACAGACACAGCAACACGTGTAGATTTTTTTTAACCACAGAAATTGAAGGACTAGATGAAATAGAAAGCTATGTCAGTTATCTATCATTACACACAAATATTTCACAACTCAGGGGCTTTTATTTGCACACAGTTTGCCGACTGACAATTTGGGCTGGGTTCATTCAGGTGTTTTTCTGCTGTTCTCACCTGCAATCATTCATATGGCTGCAGTGAACTGGCGACTAAAATGGGGTGATTGACCTAGAATGGTCTCACACACTTGTCTGGTAATTGGCAGGCCGAGGTATCCTGGTTTCCTTGCATGTGACCTCTCCAGCAGTCTACCTGCAGCTCATTCACACTATGGGTTCAGAGTCCCAATTACAGTCAGAAAAGGACAAACACCATGGGCAAGCAATTTTTAAGACCCTGCTTGCTAATTTCTCTAACCCTTATTTGCTAATTTCCTTACAGCACAATATGTGACCATACCAAAATTCGATAGATGCAGAAACCCCACTACCTGATCAGGGATCAACAAAGTCCCATCGCAGAGGCATGCACAAGGACGTGGAAGAGATCACTGAAGCCACTCCTGCATCTACCACGAGAGCCAGCAAAGAACCAGGTGGGAGAGTTGTATGCAGAAAGCCGGAGGGCATCCTGATGCACAATCCAAGGAAACGGAGCTTGCAGAAAGTAGAGGGACTCTCCGTGTCAAGTGCTCTCGAAGGGTCAGGTAAGATACACTTGGAGAGAGGTTACAGACTGCAACAAAGAGACCGCCAGTGCTCTTAGCAAAAACAGGTTTGGTTTGGTTTGTTTTTCATGTGTGCAACTAATTTTTATTTAAATAGGTTATGTGTTTCGCAACAGGTATGTTACTTCTTTCCAAGCTTTGTTGAGGTATAACTGGTACACACAAAAAACTACACAGAATTGACGTAGACAGTTTGGTGAGTTTGGACATATGTACACACTTGTTATCACCACAATCCTGGCCATAAACATATATATCATCTCCAGAAGTTTCCTCCAAAGTGTCCCTTTGTTGTTAGGTCCTGCCTTCCTTCCTTCTTCCTTCCTTCCTTCCTTCCTTCATTCCTTCTTTCTTTTCTCTTTTCTTCCTTCCTTCCTTCCTTCCTTCCTTCCTTCCTTCCTTCCTTCCTTCCTTCCTTCCTTTCTTTCTTTCTTTCTTTCTTTCTTTCTTTCTTTCTTTCTTTCTTTCTTTCTTTCTTTCTTTCTTCTTTCTTTCTTGTAAGAACGCTTAACATGAGATTGATCATGCAAAGGAATATAACCCAGCCTTAAAGAAGAAAATCCACCCTGGCTGGTGTGGCTCAGTGGATTGAGAGCTAGCCTGTGAACCAAAGGGTCGCTGGTTTGATTCCCCAGTCAGGGCTGGGTTGCAGGCCAGGCCCCCAGTAAGGGGTGTGTGAGAGGCAACCACACATTGATGTCTCTCTCCCTCTCTTTCTCCCTCCCTTCTTCTGTCCCTATAAACAAATACAATCTTTTTTTTTTTTTAAAAAGAAGAAAATCCTCTCATTTGTAACAACACAGGTGAATCTGGAAGACATTATGCTAAGTAACGTAAATCCTTCACCAAAGGGCAAGTACTGGATGATTCTTCTTATATGAGGCGCCTAGAGGCATCTAACGTCCTCAGAGGAATAGAAGTAGATGACAGAATGGCAGTCACCAGGTGATGGGGGGAGAAGGACAAGGGCGGCCGGAAGAACTCTGAGGCTGGTAAGGGCAGAACTATGGAGGCTTAGGAGGGCAGGGGAGGCGGGTCAATGCAGAAGACTCATTCGGGAAGCCTGGTCTTAAGGAAGGAGGAGCAGGAGAACGTAGAAACAGGGGAATATACAACACGTGACCATTGGTTCCTTTGTACTATAGTATGAGACATGCGTAAAACTAATCACATGTAAGAGCTGGTAGTGAAGGCCAAAGGAAGAAACAGCAGCTACAGATGGAGCAGAGAGAGGAGGGAAAATGCTAGCGGACCGCCTGCCCAACAGGAAAGAGGAACACCTCTTCTACTGTAACGACAGGAAAGGAGAAAACCGTCTTTCAGAAAGATTAAGGTGACCACGAGCACAGAAGGAAGTGGCCGCAGAGACACTTACCCACTGTCACGTGCCGTGGCCCAGTATGTGACTTTCCCCCACCAATTGCAGCAATTGCAGCGTAGAATCCAGTCAATGGAGCCTGAGTTTAGAACCAAAACAAGCCCAGGTCCCAGTCCTGACTTTAACACCCAGTGGCTGAGCAGACTTGGGAAGGTAACTTAACCTTTCTGAGCATCTCTTTTTCAGGCCTTACATGGAATCTTGATGCCAGGTCCACACTGTTTGTGTGGGTCACGTGGGATGACGTGTGAAGCCCAAGTTCTAACTTCTCCATCTATGGAAGTACAGACTGGACTAATAGCTTTTCAAGGCCCCCTCATGCTCTGATGTTCCAAACATAGATAGGTCTCAAGAATGGCTCCAGCCTATGACATCTCAGCATTTGGAAGGAGGGTAAGTTTATAGGACAGCAGAGTGAAAACCCGGAGTGGACATCCTGGAAGCTCCCGGCAAACTTGAGCAACACTGATCATGCTTTGAATGAAGAGGCAGGAATCCCCGAGCCGAGAGAACAAAGGAGGCTAAGTGGTAGCTTGATGGTGATTGTTTGAAGGAAGTACTTTTCTAGAGGCTTGACCATCCCTCTTTGGAGTTGAAAAGTGGGCAGGCTGCCAAAACCCATTTCTTCACTCATTCAGAAAATTACCAAGGACCTGTTATGTGCCAAGCACTCTGCTAGACATTCAGGGGTTTGACAGTGATCAAACAGGCTAAAAGAATCACTTCTAGCAACTAAGATTCTAGTAAAATACATGCAATAAGGTAATAAGTAGTATAACTAAGGAATAAAGCAGGGAAGAGGAGAGAGGAAATGGTAAATAGATGCAAGTGTTATTTTAAATAGGACTGTCAGAGGAGGCATCACTGAGAAAATAATGCTTAGGTAAAGGTCTAAGGACAATGAGGGTAATAGTCATGTGGACATCTTGGGACAAGCAAATCAAGCAGAAGAAACTGTAGGTGCCAAGGTAGAAACATGCCAGGCACTTTTAAGCCCCCCATTCAGGAACGACACTTGTCACGGCCACACGCACATCATTCTGCTAGACTCCTCTCTAGATATTTGCATGGAGCGCAGTTAATATCATAAGAAAATATTACAAACCAAATGGTTTAAGGGTCCCATAACCCTCACCCCTTGTTACACACAGCCATGGGTCACCTGCAGGACACCATAATATCTACACTGAATTATTAAAAGCTCACGCAGCCTCTGAATATGGCTTCCTCCACAGCCAAGCTACTTATCATACTTCATTAGCTCCCTTTTCTTTTTTACAGGATAAAACTACTGGAAAATCTATTTTGTTCTGCTGGAAGGGAAGCCCCTTTCCTAACTATCCAAAACAGACTCTAAGATTAAAGCTTCTTTCTTCAGAGAATAACTTCTACAACTCGGCACTGCTATCCAGTCACCAGGATTATTTATTCCTATAATTTGCTAGTTCCCCCTCATTCTTTTTTATGCCCCCAATTCTATTTTTGCTCCTAGGCTGCAAATTTCAGGCAATCTTCTGGAGCCAACAAGAAGCTAATTTTGAGATAAGGATGGAAAAATGTGTTGTTTTGTTTTGTTTTGTTTTTTAAAACATTCATTACGAGTACAGGGGTGTCTATTTGAAATGCTGACATCCCGCTATCCGAACGATGTTATTGAGAAGCTGTAAACCTGGAGTGGTGAATTTCATGTCATTCTCACTGCACAGTCTGAATTGAACAGCCTAACGTGGCTGATTCCTGCCTCCATCAGGAATGACGTTTCTTTTCCATGGCTCTTCACAGTGTTCAAGGCCTTTTCATATGCCCCACTTTACTGACACATGGCTCACTCCCGCACTGTTAACCACCTAATCACTAAATTCTGGGGACAGATTGGGTTTCCACTGACCTTGGTCTCCCTGCAGTATTCCAAGCTCTCAGCGACTCCTCCCTGACACATTCTCTGCTGTGTTCTCAGCGATGAGAGTCTATCCAGTCTCTCCCCGTCGCTCTTTTTGCCAGGCATTGTTGGTAGAGGTCTCTTTTCCCAACACACTGAAATTCTGGAATTCTGCAGGGCTTCCAGCCCTCTTCACAGTGAGATCTTTGAATCTTCTTTCAGAGGGCCCTGCCAGGGGTCCCCAGACATGGCCTCCAGCCTTGAACTTTCAGACTCTGCTGATCTGGCTCTGGGTGCCCATTTGTCAGGAAGGACTGGGTCTCTCACAGGTGCCTCTAACTCAACAAGGTGATAACCAAATCATGTGCATCCTTTGGTAGCTTTGGCACATGCGGTTTTGTCACTGACTTTTTTGTCTTTATCCTCACTGTGGCCCCAACAGGCCCACTTCGCATGCTATTTCTTTCACAAACTTTTGCTCAGACATCATATTCTCTATGATCTTTTCCCAAGAGATCGGCACTTCCTCTTGTGCTGCTGCAATAGAGGCGTCTATTCCTGCATATACACACTATGTTGTCATTTTTCTCTTACACTAAGATCTTTGCAGTCACCAAAGATCCTAGTTTTTGTTTACCTATGTTTGTCCAGTGCCAAATAATATAAGGAAGGAAGGAAGGAAGGAAGGGAGGGAGGGAGGGAGGAGGGGAGAGAGAAAGAGCGGAGGGAGTAAGGGGTGGGGAAGAGAAGGAAGGAAATAGGAAAGGAAGGAGGAAAACATTTTATCTTCAAAGCATCCTGATTTTACAGATGGGGGGAAAAATAACCCATGTTCACGGAAACGTAAAAGCTTGCGCAGATCCAGGGCGAGAAACTGCAGTCTTTCAACTTCAAATGACCAGCAATTTTCCCCTGTGGTACAGGAGCCTCAGCCACCACTTTTCTTGCAGCTGTCCTAGAAAATGACATGGGTGTTTTCTTAAAGATAAACCAAGCAGGATAATTCTCTGACCTACAATTGAGACAGGGCTTTTCACCTGGTCTATCCTGTGCTTCCACAGCTGGGAGGGAAAATGTGTGTTGATCTCACCAGTCAGCAGGAAATCATCAAAGCATTTCTCAGATAAATCCCGCA
>PVJD01014143.1:0-30477 GCA_004026545.1 Mormoops blainvillei | reverse complement strand
AAAGGAGGGGAAGGGTCATCAAAGAACATGCATAAAGGACCCACGGACAAAGCCAAATGGGGGAAGGATTGAGGGTGGGAGGTGGGGCAGGATGGGGCTGGGGGAAGTGATGGCAGAAAAATGTTGACAAAAAATAGGGGAGGCTAAGAATAGTACAGGAAATTGAGAAGTCAAAGAACTGAAATGTACATGCCATAAACATGGACTAAGAGGTATGGGGATGATGGGATAGGGTGCAGGCCACAGGGGATAAAGGGGAGAAAAAATGAGGCAACTATAATAGCATAATCAATAAAATATACAAGAAAACAAATAAAAAAGCACACATTTATTGTCTCTCTTGCATTCCTACTCCTTTAAAACAAAGACACGATTCCATATATTTTAAGAGTTTTCTGGCTCACAGGGGAGGAGCTGGGGCAGTATGGCAGTGACTTCTTGGGATCTGAAAGGAAGGGAAGGGTTGCCAGAATGAGTGCTGGTTTGCCCAACAGTGCTGCCTGCTGTGTCTCAGTGATCCCGAGAGACTGCTGCCTTCTGCTCTGGAGGAAAATGGCATCATAAGAAGGGGCTATTGACCCCAGAGTCTCTGAAGTCCCCAAGTTACTTTAAGTGAGATCTGAGGCCATATGGAAATCCAGGGACTCTCCTATTCTATGACAAGGAAACATCACAATGGCCACTGGACTCTGCCCCCAGAGAAATCTGGCTTCTGGAAATTGGAACTCTTGAAAGACCAAGATTAATGTGTCCAGTCCCATCCTCTCTTCTAGGTTGGTTTACACTTCAGTTTGGCCTAGATCTGTTTCCCAAGGATTTCCAAAAATGCTACTCTACCTTCCCCTCTCCCCGCTAGTCTTCTCTGAAGTTGCTCTCAGACAGGCTGTGGAACAGGCCTGGATCTCAACGTGCTCATGTTTCTGCCCCTTTCCCTCGAAAGACCTTAACTACTCGTTCACATCCAGGAGTGCGGGAATAAAGTTGCTGCACACACAGCCACAAGAGGCCACTGGGTGGATCTACTTACGCTGAATGCGGAAGCAGAACTTCTTTTGCTGGTAGGAGATGTAGCTGGAGACAGCACCAATCAGAGCCATGGCCAGGGCACTGGCCACACCAGCAATGGTTCCAGTCTCTGGCGACATTCCTGGGCAAAGGAGAGGGTGGAAGAAATGAGAAGATATGAGGTCAAGCCAATAGTACCAGAAGGATTAGCTCAAATACTGAGCTAGGTTTGTTGAAATGCCCAGGACCCCCAAGCCGATGTTGAGAGGCTTAGTCTCTTATATCGAAGGGCATTAAATGACAGTGCTCCCTTAGATTTGCCAAATGCGTCTCATTTTCTGTAAGTGTTTTCATTTTCAGAAGCTTAAAAGGTGGGCAGGGAAATGGTGCTGTCCCCATTTAACTGAGTTCCAGATAGGTCTCTGGGTCTCAGTCCAGTGAACTTCCCATGGAGCCACCTCCCCGAGGGTCCTTATTTTCATGCTTAGTTCCTTTAAATGACTTTGTCCCTCTGCTGTTGGCCTCACAGCTCTCTAGTGGAAACATCTGGGGGAAGATCAGGAAGGCCAACTCTAAAATGAGAGTGGGCTAGCACTATGTCTCCTTGTGGTTTCCGACAGAAACCCTGGGACTCAAACCCACCGGCTTCAGAGTCATCGTTGCTGCCATACCGGTCATCACCTGGAGAAAGGACAAAAGAACACAGTGTCCACTGTGAGTCCATGACCATCCTGTTCTGGGTTAGGAGAGAAAGCCCCTTCCCAATTCTGTGACCCTTCTGATTACCCTCTGCCCAGGCCCAAACCAGTAACCCCACCCCCTGCTGTGAGCTTCTACCCATCTGAAGTAGGACGTGCTTCCTTATGCTAGTTGTCCGCAGAGCCCGGAATGCCAGGTGGGAGTTTTTATTTTCAAAATGATAGCAACTGGGCGCTGAGTATTGGTTATATCCCAGCTCTTCATGCACCGTATTCCACTGACACTTTGCAATGCAGTGGGCAGGCCATCTAGCATCGCCATGTTAGAGGAGGGATCAGAAGCTTGGGGGGACTTGCCAGCAGGTGGCTGAGCTGGGCCCGTGCCAGGTGACCCTGACTCTGAACGACAACAGCATGTATGTCCCATGTTATCTAGTATCTCCTGTAAGAAGTATTTATTCATTATCTGATTATAGAAACATGCTTATGTAAAACTTTGTTTTAAAAGAGATGAAAGGTTAGCATAAATATTATTCATAATCCTGGCAGCCAGCAAGATTTATAGATAGCATTTCAATTTACTTTCTTCCTGTGTGTAATGCTTATTTGCTTTTCTTCAAATACAGATGTTTCTGTTCATGGAACTTGGGTACATATACAGCAACCTTACAATATGCTACAGGATTAAACCATAATTAATAATTAAGAGTTTTTAAGGGCTTCCCCTTCCAGCTTGACATACACTTGGAGTTGTTCTTGGCACATACACAAATGAAGGAGGACAATCCTTTACCCAGGATTTTGAAATTCAAAAGGTTCTGAAATACCAGATGGAGAAGATATTAGCAGATGACAGGAGTTTGGGAGAGCAGAGAGGGAGAGTGCTGGCTGTGGTTACAAAAGCAAAACAGGCAGGATCCTTGTGGTGATAGAGCTAGCCTTTATCCTGACTGAGGTGGTGATCACAGGAATCTATACGTGTGATAAAATTTCATAGAACTAAGCACACGTGCACATGCGCGCACACACACATATTTCACCAGACAGCAGCTCCCTGACAAGCAAGTGGAGCCATTTCAGGACATTAATTAGCCTTGAGCACCCCTTTCATGTCACCCTCTTCTTCTCAGGGCATAATGCTCATTAATGGAGGGTACACTGTTGACAAAGCCCAGAGTCCTTAGGGGAAACTACCCAGGAATGTTGGAGGCAATGAACTCTGACATTTCCTTCACCAATCAAAGAGTCTGGAAAGAGTCTAGGGGAATGTAGGGTCCTGGATGGTAATAAATGTTCACTCTCTGGTAAGGGATGTTGGTAATGGGGGAGGCTGTGCGTATGAGGGAGCAGGGGGATATGGGAACTCTGTACATTTTGCTCAATTCTGCTGTGAGCCTAAAAGTGCTCTAAAAATAGTTTATTTTAAACAAAAGTCTGGGGGGAGAAAATAAGATTTGTTATATTCCCCATTGGGCTGAACCCTTGGGTTAAATGCATTTTATAAAGATCCATGATTGGATATGAATGGTTATTTACAAAACAAGAAGCACTGGCATTTTAAAAATAATGATCACTGTTGGAGAAAGCAGAACAAAAGGAGGACAGGAGCCGCCCAGTGCATTAACATGTCAGCAGTGCGGCCACTTGTGAGGGATTGGAGTCCGACTCTGCATGCCCGCCTATGGTCCCTGCTCTGCTGTGCTGGAGTGCAAGCCCCTCACAGGCAAAGCTACTCATCTTGGGCTTGGGTGAAGGCAGGGCAGTGCAGTCTGGAGTTGCACGAGGAGTTTCAAGTGGGAGACTGGGGGGAATGGCTGCTGGGTTCCTAGTGCTAGGATATAACACCACACTCCAACTCCGGCAGCCATTTTTCTTGAGAAGAGTAAGCCCCTCCCAGGGGAAAAACAATTACCTCACTTGTGGAAAACCACACACGCTACCCTCTGGAAGCCTTCTACTTCTCTTCTCTGGAATCCTGCTCACCCCATCCTGTGTCCTTTTAAAAAAAAATTATTTCTTTCTTACTTTGCCCCAACCTGCATCTTATCCGCTGTTCAGGAGACAGCAACATAGGTGGAATGAGGGGTGTTGAGACTGGCTTTAGGACACAGCCATTCCATACACTTCCCTGGGAACCAGGTTGGAGCTTTCTCCTCACAGGAGAGCCTAGGAATGCGTTCCCAGTTTCCAGCAGACCCAGACTTTGTGATCTGGAGGCCCCACCCACTATCTTATTAGGGACTTTGCCCTGCTGAGTTCAAAAAATAACCTGGGACAAACTCAGACATGTGGTGGGGACACGGGGGAACATACCCACTATCTTCCCTTAATGTGAATGGCACCTCCCACAGGAGATCCAGGGGCCCCATCCTCCCGATTCCACTAGAAGTCCCCTCAGAAACAGATGGGTCAGTGGCTAGACTAAGACTAATGGCAGGAATGCAGACAGTGGCAGGTGGAGGTGATTCCTGTACTACCTTTGCTCATTAGTTGACCCACCCCTGAGCCCTGTGCTGATAAAAGGCCAGAGTTACAGAGCAGTGAGGCCCATTCTGGATGCAGCCAAGCCTGAAGGAGACACCCAAAGGCTGTGGATCCCTTGCAGCTTTGAACAGGCTGTCTAGAGCTAGTCTGGACAGCATCTGGCATTGGCTTGCACCAGCTGCAGACAACATTCAGAGTTTTTCATTATTTTCTCTCACATAGGTCTTTATTATTTTCTTTAATTTTTTTCTTATTTATTTTTTCCTTTCAAATCTCATTTCACTCCTCCTGTTTATCACTCCATTTTGCCTTCCTCCATTTCTTATGTTTTTATTTTTTCCCATTTCTTCGTTCTTTTATGGTGATCCCGTTTCTATTCCTTACTCTTATTGTTTCTCCTTGCTATCTTCTCATAATCATTATATTTCCTTTGATCTTATTGTATTCTTGTTTTTTTAAATAATATTCTGTTTCTCTTTTACTTTTCTTATTCTTTGTTCTCTTATCATTGATTTTTGCTGTTGTTGTTGGGGTTTCTTTTGCTTGTGTGGGTTTTGTTTTCTGTGTTGTTTTGTTTTGTTCTCTCAGCACCTGTACAACAGTACAGAAGATATGGTGGGGGTTGAGCCTCTCAGAAAGCCAGCCAAAGGTGAGAACCCACTAATGAATAGGTCAATAACAATCAAGACTCTAAAACAACAGGAGAGCCCACATAAACTGCAAAATGGGAATCCCTAGAGCATCCGGCACAGGAGGTCAAGGACATTGCACTACTGAGTCCCACAGGACTCCAACCACAGAAGGCCACCCCATGAAGACAGGGAGTCAAACCAGGTCTGTCTCATATGCAGAAACAAACAAAAAGAATCAGCTAAAATGGGGAGACAAAGAAACATCCCCCAAACAAAAGAAATGAAGGAATCCCCAGAAAGAGCTAACTGAACTTGAGGCAAGCAATTTATCAGACACAGAGTTCAAAGTAATGGTTATAAGGATGCTCAAGGAACTTAGTGAGAACTATAAGGAATTTAGTGGGAACTATTGGGTTGGCCAAAAAGTTTGTTTGTTTCCGTAAGATGGTTCTGGTAGTGCCTAGTTGTCTTTAACTTCATTTGAAAATTTTTGTTAGATTGTATTGTGACAGCTGACATATCAGTGTGCATTTAAAAAAAAACTTATCAAAATTGGAGAATTTTTGTGTAGCCATTTTAGTATTGGAGATGGAGGAAAATAAGCAACATTTCTGGCATATTATGCTTTCAACAAAAGTAAAAACGCAACTGAAATGCAAGAAAAAGATTTGTGCAGTGTATGGAGAAGGTACTGTGATTGATTGAATGTGTCATAAGTGGTTTGCAAAGTTTCATGCTGGAGATTTCTTGCCGGACAATGCTCCACAGCTGAGTATACCAGTAGAAGTTAATAGTGATCAAATTGAGATATTAACTGAGAACAATCAACATTATACTATGTGGGAGATAGCCAACATACTCAAAATATCCAAATCAATAAAGTTATAGGTGAAAATGAAAAAATATGCCTTTTATTTTACAGAAAAAACTAAACAGACTTTTTGGCCAACCCAATACATCAGCATGAAAAAGAACATAGAAACTGTAAGTAGGAACAAGTTGGAAATGAAAAATGAAATATCTGAAATGAAGAACACTCTAGAGGGAATTAAAGACATGTTAGATGAAGCAGGGAATCGAATCAGTGATTTGGAACACAAGATAGAAAAAAAAAAACACCCAATCAGAACAACAAAAACAAAAAAAGACTTAAAAAGAACAAGGATGGGTTAAGGGAACTTTGGGACAACATGAAATATAACAATATCCACACCACAGGGATACCAGAAGAAGACAGTAAGTAAGGGATAGAAAACCTGTTTGAAAAAAAAAAGATGACAGAAAACTTCCCTAACCAGGTGAAGGAAAATGTCACACAAGTTCAGGAAGCAGAGTTCAAATCAAGATGAACCCAAAGACACCCACACTGAGACATCATAATTAAAATGGCAAAGTTTAAAGACAAAGAGGCAGCAAGAGAGAAACAGTCACATACCTACAAAGGGAGCTCCAATAAGACTGTCAGCTAATTTCTCAACAGAAACATTTCCAGCCAGAAGGGCTTGGCATGAAGTATTTAAATTAATGACAAGCAAGGATCTGTAACCAAGACTTACTCTATCCAGTAAGGCCATCATTTAAAACAGAAGGTGAAACAAAGAGCTTCCCAGAACCACCCCCCACCCCCGCAAAAAAAGGCTAGAGGTGTTCATTAACACCAAACCAGCACTGTAAGTGATTTAAAGGGACTACTTTAAGAAGAAGAAATAGAGAGAGAGAGAGAGGAACACAGGTATAAAGAAATAACGGAAATGAACAAGTACTATCAATAATAACCTTAAATGCCAATGGATTAAATGTTCCAATCAAAAGACATAAAGTGACTGAATGGATAAGAAAACATGACCCATATATATGCTGCCTGCAAGAGACCCACCTCAGACAAAAGATTTACACAGGATAAAAGTGAAGGGATAGAAAAAAGTATTCCATGCAAATGGAGACGAAAAAAAGTTTGGGTAGCAATACTTATACCTGACATAATAGACTTCAAACAAAGGCCATAACAAGCAACAAAAGAAGGTCACTACACAATACTAAAGGGATCAATCCAACAAGAGGATAGAACCTTTATAAACATATATGCGCCCAATATAGGAGCACCTAAATATATAGAGAAAATCTTGGTGGACTTTAAAGAAGAGATCAACAGCAATGCAGTTGTAGGGGATTTTAACGCCCACTGTCACCATTGGATAGATCTTTCAGACAAAAAATCAACAAGGAAACAGCGACCTTAAAGGATACACTATGTTGAATATGTTTAATTGATATTTATAGAACATTTCATCCCAAAGTGCACATAAAACATTCACAAAGATGGATCACCTGGTGGGACACAAAAGAGGTCTTAACAAATTCAAGAAAATTCAAATCAAATCAAGCATTTTCTTGGATCACAATGACATGAAACTAGAAATCAATCTCAGTAAAAAAAAAAAAAACTAAACTAAAAAACATTCAAATACATGGAGACTAAACAGCATGTTATTAAAGAATGAATGGGTCATCAATGAGATCAGGGAAGAAACCAAAAAGTACTTGGAAACACATGAAAATGAACACACAACAACCGAAACCTACTGGAGGCTGCAAAAGTAGTTCCAAGAGGGAAGTGTATAGCATTACAGACCTACCTAAAGAAAACAGAAAGATCTCAAATAAACGATCTAACCCTACACTTCAAAGACCAAAGAATAAAAATAAAAACAAACAAAGCCCAATGGGAGTAGAAGGAAGGAAATAATCAAAATCAGAGCAGAATTAAATGACAGAGAGGCTAAAAAACAATCAAAGGATCAATGAAGCCAGGAGCTGGTTCTTTGAAAAGATAAACAAAATTGATGAATCTTTAACCAGATTCATCAAGAAGAAAAGAGAGAGGACCAAAATTAATAAAGTCAGAAATGAAAGAGGAGAAATAACAAAGGGTACAACAGAACTACAAAGAGTTATAAAACCAAAATACCATGAACTATATGCCAATAAATTGGACAACCTGGGCGAAAAGAATAAATTTCTAGACTCATACAATCTCCCAACACTGAATCAGGAAGAAGCAGAACACTGGACTAGACTGATAACAAGTGATGAAATTAAAGCAGTAATCAAAAAACTCCCAGCAAACAAAAGTCCTGGACTAGATGGCTTCACAGGTGAATTTTACCAATCATTTAAAGAAGAATTAACACCCATCCTTCTCAAACTATTCCAAAAAATCCAAGAAGAAGGAAGACTCCCAAGCTCTTTTTACGAGGCCAGTATTATCCTAATTCCAAAACCAGATAAAGTCACTACAAACTATAAACTGTAGTTTGAAATAAAGAAAAATATAGGCCAATATCCCTGATGAACATTAATTCAAAAATCCTAAGCAAAATACTAGCAAACTAGATCCAGCAATACATTGAAAAGATCATATACCATTATTAAGAGATTTATCCCTAGGATGCAAGGTTGGTACCATACTTGCGAATCAGTAAATGTGGTACATTACATAAATAAAATGAAAGATAAAAATCATATGATCATATCAATAGATGCAGAAAAAGCATTTGATAAAAATCCAGCACCCATTTATGATAAAAATTCTCAGCAAAGTGGGAATAAAGGGATCATACCTCAACATAATAAAGGCCATATATGAAAAACCTACAGTCAACATCATGCTCAACGGGCAAAAACTAAAAGTGTTTCCTCTAACATCAGGAGGAAGAAGACAGAAATGTCCACTTTCACCACTGTTATTCAACATAGTACTGGAAGTCCTAGCTACAGCAATCAGACAAGAAGAAGAAATAAAAGGCATCCAAATTGGAAAGGAGGAAGTAAACTGTCATTATTTGCAGTGACATGATATCGTACACAGAAAACCCCACAGACTCCACCAAAAAACTACTAGACTTAATAAATGAATTTGACAAAGTAGCAGGATACAAAATCAATACTCAGAAATCGATGGCTTTTCTATGTATCAGTAATGAACTATCAGAAAGAGAAACTAAGAAAACAATCCCATTTACTATTGCAACAACAACAAAAAGAGGTATCTAGGAATAAATTTAACAAAGGAGGTAAAAGACCTATATTTGGAAAACTATAGGACACTGAAGAAAGGAACTGAGAAAGATACAAGTAAGTGGAAGAATATACTGTGTTCATGGACTGGATGAATTAACATCATTAACATGTCCATATTAGTCAAAGCAACCTACAGATTCAGTGCAATTCCTATGAAAATACCAATGGCATATTTCATACATTTAGAATGAATATTCCAAAAATTTAAGGACAGACACATAGATCAGTGGAACAAAACAGAGGGCCTGGAAATAAACCCATGCCTTTATGGTCAATTAATATTTGACAAAAGAGGTAAGGGCATACAAAGGAATAAAGACAGTCTCTTCAGTAAATGGTGTTGGGAAAAACAAACTAGTACTTGCAAAAAAATGAAACCAGACCTCCAACTTACACCGTATACCAGAATAAACTCAAAATGGATAGAAGACTTAAAGTCACGATACCATAAAAATTCTAGAGGAAAACATAGCGAGTAAAATTTCACATATCTCATACAGTAGTATTTTTGCCAACATAGAAGGGGGGACCCAAAAACATCCAAAATTATTTTCTGTAGGTCGGGCCCCTTGTAGTACAGCCTTCCCACATTAGGTGAGTGTTTTAGGAAACCATATGTGTACCAGTCGGCATTGTTATGAAAGGCTGTGTTCGGCTTCTTGTTTTCTTATCCATTTGGCTACCCTATGTCTTTTGGTTGGAGTATTTACCACGGGTGTCCAGCCTGCTGCCCATGGGCCATACGCAGCCCAGGATGGCTGTGAATGTGGTCTAACACAAAATTGTAAATTTACTTAAAACATTATGAGATTTTTTTGTGATTATGTGTTGCAGTGTATTCAATGTATGGACCAAGACAACTCTTCTTCCAGTGTGGTGCAGAGATACCAAAAGGCTGGACACCCCTGATTAAGCTATATATATTTAAGGTGATTACTGATAGATACGTATTTAGTGCCATTTTATTGGTAAACTATTTTCCTGTTTTTTTTTCTTTCTCTTTTTTTTCTTTTTGCTAAAGCAAGAGGTTTAACATTTATTGCAGTATGGTTTGGTGTTAACAAACTCCTTTAGCAAAAGGAATGGGGAGCTCTTATCTGGGAAGCTCCTTATTTCTCTTTTGATTTTATATGATAGCCTTGCTGGGTAAAGTAGTCTTGGCTGTAGGTCCTTGCTTTTCATCACCTTGACTATTTCACATCACTCCCTTATGGCCTGAAATGTTTCTGTTGACAAATAAGATGACAATCTAATTGGTGCTCCCTTGTAGGTAATTACCTATTTTTCTCTTATGGCTTTTAGGGTTCTCTCCTTGTCTTTAAGCCTTGCCATTTTCATTATGATGTGTGTTGGTGTGGGCCTCTTTGGGTCCAACTTGTTTGGGATTCTCTGAGCTTCCTGGACTTGTGTGTCTCTTTCCTTCACCAGATTAGGGATATAATTGCTTAATCGGTACAGAGTTTCAGACTGGGAAGGTTCTGCAGATAGATGATGGAGATGGTTGCACAACATTGTGAATGTACTTAATACCACTTAAATGTACACTTACAATGGTTAAATGGTAAATTTTATGTATATCTTACCACAATAACTCCAATAAATTCAATTAAAAATTCTTTAAAAGACAGTAAGGAAACCTAAGTGTCTGGAAAACTTCAGAAGACTGGAGGATCCAGGCAAGGAACATGCACAGAGGCTTCCCATGTGTGGTATTATGGGAGAAATAAAATTAAAAGCCAAAGGCAGGAAGCAGTCTTCTGAGTCTAGGCACCTGCTATGCAAGTGGGGGGAGCAGAAGAAGTTTAGGAAAAGCTCTGCAAAGAAATCAAAGATGGCAGCTCCTGCAGGTTTCTCCTGAAAACCAAAGTGGATACATTTGGAGGGAGATAGCACTCAAAGTTTCAGTCAACTGACCACGACCAAGGTCATCTTCTCATTTAACCCGGGAACTAAAGGTGACAGCATTCATGCTTCACACCAGGGGACATATTGAGACAGCCAAATATGTGTGACCCAGATGCATCTGTAAGAGAATATTTGTATCTCTTTTAAAGTATGGGCTTTGATTCTTGCCTCAGTGTTTAAGAACTACATGCTTGAGGCCTTAAAATTGTCATCTGGGAGAAAAAAATGCACTCAGTTTGATCCTAATATTAAATTTTCTTTTCTAAGTAAAAGAAATGATGTAGTATTTTCTGCCCTGTGAGCCCAAGGTAGTTACAAACAGGTATCATATAATAACAGAGTGAACCTAGCATGCAGGCTCCTAGATCCACCTGCAGATGCTAACACAAAGAAAGGCATCGGCACAGTGGAGTCCTGGATGCTGCCTAGTGAGTTTCACCTTTAGACCTCCAAGAGGTTACAAGTGGTGCTCCTCTCTTTATTGTCCTTTGCAATGCAGGGAGGATTTGCAATTGAAAAGGAGAAAGGCCTGCCCTGAAGACACCCATCCTCTGCCATTGAAGGTTCCAAGGACTGCCACAACAAGTTGGTCACCAAAATGCTAGCTGTGCACAGACCCAGAAGTTCAAGGAAGGTCCAGAGAGAACAAGCAGGGAATAAAATATCTAGTCAGAGAAATGAGTAGCTGCTGTTCCAGAATAATCTTTACGGACTCTCTCTGAGGAAGGAAAAGCTATTCCCTTCAAGGGAAGGTGTGCAAAACAGGGAGGAGAGCAAATCCAGGTGTCTGTTCCATCCTTATCTCCCCATTTCAGTGCATTTATCCGGGGTATCATGAATACACAAGCAAAGATGTGCCTGCCTTCAGGAAGCCAAATCTAGCTGCGGTGAAAAGGATACACATGTCTCTAGTGTGACTTGGTGTGGTAAGTGCTGTCCTGTACCAGCAGGAATAAGAGGTCCTAGGAGAACCCAGAGGCAGGAGCATGATGCTGTGCCACAGGGCCAAGCTGGGGTAGGGGAAAGAGGGCCACACAGAGGAGGAGCCTCCAGAGAAGAGGTGACCTCTGAGGTGTCTCTTAAATGATGGGTAGCTTAGCACTTTCTGGGGAATGAGTGGGAATTCATCTGGTGCAAGAAAGGATTTTTACAGAAACATAATGTGAAGGCACAAATGTATGTACTACCAGTTCATTTGTATGTTTGGAGATGTAAGGACCCTGGTGGTCTGGGGCAGAAAGATAGGGCAGCAGGCTAAGGGACTTCACCTTATCTTGTAGGCAGTGGGCCAGCCGTTAAAGACACTTTTGGGGTTTTGCTTCTTTAAACAAATTTCCCCAACATATAATGAAGAAAATTTTCAAACATTCCAAAAAGCTGAAAGCACTCTACAGTGAATACATATCTACTATCTGGATTCTCTAACGAACACTTTGCATTATTTGCTTTATAATAAGTCTACCCAGTCCTTTCTTATTTGTGTGATGCACTTCAAAGTAAGTCACAGACATCAGTACACTTCACCTCTAAACGTATTATGTAGAGTTCCACATTTGTGTATGATTCCTTTTTAAGGTAAATTTTACATATTATAAAATACACAAATCTTATGTGTACCATGATGTCTTGGTAGATTAATATACCTGCAAAACCCATACTCCCACTCAAATAGACTTACCATCATCCCAGAAAGTTCTCTCATGTCCCTGCCCAATCGCTCCCTGTCCACATCCCAGCCCTGATAACCATGGATCTCATTTCTAACACAAAAATTATTTTGAAAGTATTGCAACTTCGCATGTTTGGGCTCATATAGTATATACTCTTGTTTTTTGTTTTTTGTTTTGCTTCCTTCACTAAGCATAATGTTTTTGACATTAATCTATGTTTTTATGTGTATCAGTAATTCATTGCATCGTATGAGTATATAAGTGTATCATAAATTGCCTATCCACTTGTGCTCCTACTGATGCTTGGGCTGTCCCCAGTTTTCTGGTTTTGTTTTGCAATTATAAATAAAGCTGCCATGAGCATTTTTGTGAGTCTTCTCTTGAACACGTGCACTGCTGGGTCACTGGATAGGCCTATGTTTAGTTTTATAAGAAACTTTATATTCCCACCAACAACGTATGAGAGTTTCAGTTGCTCCGTACCCAGACCAACATCTGGTGTTTTCAGTTTCATTTCAGACATACTTGTGGGTGTGCTGTGAGATCTCATGTGGTTTTAATTTGCATTTTCTTAAAGAAAATGATTTTAAAGTGTCTTCATATAACTTCTTTCGTGAAGTTCCTGTTCAAATGCTATGGCTGTGTTTAAATTGGGCTATCTTTTCATTTTCACGCAATAGTTTTAAGCAGAGGTCTGACAAAATCAGTTTCCTGATGGTTCTCTGCAGCAGCTGCATGGAAGACAAACTGGATCCAGTAAACCAGTTAAGAGATTAAGGTAATGACCCTGGGTTTGAGGGGAGGCAAAGAGAAAAAAAACGTTCCAGATTCAAAAGATACTAAGGGGAGGACTTCTGGCATGAGGGAATGAGGAGCTCAATAAATTGTCTCCTGAAAATGCCACTGTAACCCTGGACAATCAAAGACAGCCATTTCAGGGAACAGCAAGAACAGCTGGAGTCTGTGGCCTTCTGGCCCAGGGCTGCTCTCCTTTCCCTTTTCCCCAGATCAGTTCAACTGTGGGGGCTGCGAATAGGCCACAAAGCCCGGTAACTCTAGTGCAGCTGCTGACGGGGACGCATGTGGCTTGCCTCCTTGTCAGTTAATGTGGCAATCTCAGTGGCAAGTGAATAGAGAGAGCCAGAAGCTTCTTTAGCCTGAGCAAGCCACCAACCAGTAAACTTGACAGGGATTTAACAGGGCAGTGGGACAACAGATGCAATCTGCTAACAAGAGACTGTTACTGTCACCTAAAGATAAAATATGGGGCTCCTATAAGGCCAGGAGAAAAGTTTTCTTGAGAAAAATATATAACAGGTAACATTATTTCAGAAATACACTCCAAAAATGTAGTCGAGTCCATGTGCCTAAGACTCAAGCTTGGAAAAATGTATGGATTATGATTGTTTTTAGGCTGAAGATCATCATTTACTTAAATGTGATGTTTTATCTTCACTCATGGCATTAGTATGCTGGCACAGAGGATAGTGTCTGAGTTTCACTGTGTACTTTAACCATGTTTCAGTTTCACGCTTGTATTTTTGTTGGGATTGTTTTTATCTTCTTTTACTGACATCTATAATGACAGAGGGTGTAACTTAAGCTAACATTGATTATTCTTTACAAGAGAAGTTCAAATAGGATCCTAATTAAAGAATTTCCTAACACTTCCTCCTTGCTAGAGCATGTACTTTTAATAAGGAAGCCCCATGACATGTCATTCAGACTTCTATTCATGTGAATGTGTACTACACTACTACTGCCCTCACCTCCCTATCTGGAAATACCATTTGTCACCCAGGAGTAATTGGCTCATTTGCTGGGTTTGCCCTTTAAATGTTCCATGTTCTCTTGACATCTGCAAGTTTCACTGAGAGGCCTTTAGAGCTTTTTACTCAAGAGAACACTGTCTGGAAAGGTGTTTTGAAAGACAGATTTGACTATGTTATCCTTTCGTTAGAAGAGAACACTGCTCCCCTATGAAAGGCACATAGTTCCTGTAAGAAGGGGGTAAATGACAGTACCACAGCCAGGATTATGGGGACTGTAACAGGGTTACAACCGGATACACTCACAACTTCTTATAACCGCAACAACTTACAATCCAACAAGTTATAACCACAAAATGCTACAACCACAACTTGCCATCAAAACAGGTTACCATCATGATAATTATAAAGACTGACCATCATACCACAAGCTGCAATCTTAATGTACCATTGTAACTGGTTACAACCACAAGTAACAATTACAAATTGCAACCATAATCTGTTTTGTTATATCAGTTCTGGCTAATATTCTCTCCATACTAGGATCAAATCCTGACATCCATTATGATAAAAGGTTTAGATTTTTGGTATTTTGGGGCATGGAAGATATCTGGCCTCGGGGAAGGATGTGACTATGAAGGGCTAGCATAAGGAAGTTCCCTTTTGATGGAACAGTTCTGCATCCTGCATACTGATTTTGCTCATGGTTACTAAAATCTATGCCGGTGATACAATTTAGTAGATCTACATGAGCACATGTACACACATACACAAGTGCATGTGAAATGTAATAAAATTTAAAGTCTATTAAATGGTAATGAAAAAATACAATAAAGATTAAATTAAAAAAATAAAAAATAAATAAAGTCTATACTTAATAGCAATATTGTACCAATATCAGGTTCCTGGTTTTGACAATGTACTATTATTATGTAAGATAGGGGAAACTAGGTGACAGGTACACAGGAATATCCCTGAACAAGTTTTACAACTTCTTGAGGGTCTTAAACTATGTAAAAGTAAAAAGATATTGTAAAAGATGTTTGGCTTGCTATGGGTTTCTTTAAAAATTTCTTGTCACAATGATTTTTGCTTCTGCCATCCCAAGGGTTATAGGCTCCGCTGGTGGAGGACATCTTCCCAATGAGTTCTGGGACCATCAGTTACTGTAACTTGTGCTGTCTTGGCAAGTAATTTTTCCTAGTGTAGAGACTTTAACCTATGCAGCACCCTAGCTTAATGAACACCAGGGGGCATGTGTGGTTTTTACAAATTGTCTTATAAACTCTCCTCTTTGTGCACAGCCCACATCATTCCAAGTGAACCCCAAGCTGCAAGCAGGGATGTCTGGGAACTACAGAGGCTAAGAATGGCTCAATCCACCTAGTGACCATGTAATCACATTTTGAATGAGAATGAGGTACTTGGACAGATCAATACTCCTACCTCTACCCTTGTCAGGTTTGTAGTCACCACCCCCTAATATGTCTTCGAGATCCTTGTCTGAAAAACCTGGAGAAAGAAATATACATACTTCAATGCCAAAAAAACATTTTTCAGTGATAAGAAATGTACATTAGTTAATGTTGCCCAACACCCCCAGAGAATGATTGCCACTTAAGAATGTCCTTGATCAATGTGGTAGGCAAAATTCTAAAATGACCCCGAAAATTCCCTCCCACTAATACTCATGCCCTATATAATATACCATTACTCTGAGTGTGGAAGGACCATGAATAGTATGTCAATTGCTCCCATGGGGCCAGCTGGCTCCCTGCAGGCGCAAGATCAACCATTCCACAGAGAAAACAAATAAATAAATATATACTTTTTCTAATGAGATGGGTGATAATATTAACAGAAGTGAATTTTGGGTGTTGCATAATGAAATGTGGCATTATTTGGAAGTTCAAAAGACTGTGGGGCACCAATAATTTCCAAATGACGAATGGACAATGTACAAAATAAAGAATGGGTAAAAGTTCCATTGAAAGTGCAAGAGAGTTCTGTGGGGTCTAACTCAGCTATAGAAACTTCACTGATACAGTTTCACATCCCACACTGCATTTAACCTCAAAGAAACAACCACTGGTTGAGTTTAAGTTTTTAGCGTCTTATCAAAGAATGTCCACAATGATCTTAAAAGTTTATTAAAATATTCCCCCCTTTTCCAGCTGCATATTTATTTGAAGTTAGATTTCCTTCATATATTTCAAGCATTGCAACATGTTATAAAAAATGAATCCAGAACCATCTGTGAGACTCTAGCTCTTCCACTAAGAGAACCATCATATAAATTGCCAAGGATGTACAAAAAATCTTCTTACCAAATTTATTTTTTGTCTTGTCAAGCACAGTTATTTCTCACAATATGCTACTTAACCCTGACCGGTGTAGCTAGTTGGTTGGGCATCATCCCAAAAACCGAGCGGTTGCTGGTTCAGTTCCTGGTCAGGGCATGTGCCTGGGTTGTGAGTTTGGTCCCAAGTCGGGGTGCATACAAGGCAACAGATTAATGTTTCTATCCCTCTCTTTCTCCCTCTCTTCCCATCCCTCTAAAAATAAATAAATTAAAAATAAAAGCCGATGGCCTTAAAAAATATGCTATTTATACTAACATGTATGGCTTTATTGTTGTTCATTTTTAATAATTTTTTTTTTAGTTTTAAGTTCAAAGATGATAAATATTGATAGGTCTAACCCACATAACCAAAATCCCTTGAGATCCTCAATAATTTTTGGAGTCGAAAAAAGTTTGAGAACACTATTATAGGGTTTTCCTATGTCTTGAAATGCTCCCAGCTCTGCCAGTCCAGGAGTGGCTCTGTGGACTGTTGTAGTTAATGAGCTACAACTCAACCAGGGAGCTACAGTGCTGGCCAGTGATTTCAAACACCTACAACTTACCTCCTACTCCCGCACTTGGGTTCCTGTGGTCATCATCTCCATCATTCCGATCATCCAAAGCATCAGCCAAGTCAAAATTGCTTACTTCATAAAAGAGAAAGTCAATTGGTTAAATGAGAGGGAGCTCATTTGGACACTACCCCAGAGGGAGTTCCACGGGGTCTTTCTTCACTGCCTTCCTTAGAGCAGTGTGTTACCTGTAGGCTTTGCCGGAGCTCTGGTAGTTCCTGGCCTCCTCGTTGTGGTGGTGACATGGTCCCATCTCTCTAAAAGAGGGAGGGAAGACAGCAAAGGGAGCACATTTAGTAACAAAATATAGCAGCCACTTCAAGGCTTAGAAAAGTCACATCATGAGTAGAGTACCCTTGTCCTGGTCCTTGAGATCCCTCTAAGGCCTCTCAGAATCACTTACAGAAGGATGACAAAAAGATGTAGAAGGTTTAAAGGCAACAAGTTCTGCTCGCTTTTTTTCAGAGGATGGGTGGTGAGGCAGATGCAGTCCTACATGTGACTGGGAGATTAGTGGAGCTGGGGCTTCATCCCAGATCTGCTGGAGATGACCACATGGACCAGTGAGTTCCAGAGCTTGAGCATGACCCTTGAGAGCTTCAAGCCTTGGTTTCCATCACTGTCAACCTGGCAGCATAACTAAAGACACTACTGCCCATGTAGAGATGGAGGTTATGTTCCCAGTAGAGTATAGGAGTGTCTTATAAACTGAAATACCAAAGAAATATTTTATATCAGTGTGTAAACTTCCATAAATATTAGGTCTACGGGCTTAACCATATTCCATTAAAATTATGGAATTCTTTCACATCAATTGCATGGCAGGTGATGCACAAATTTTCTAATAGTTTCTTTTCTTAAATATCGAGGCTATGCTATAACCATTAGAACTATTTCTTTTTGTCTTGGACAGGCTGCTGCCAGATTGTCAATTTTGTTGAAAGAATCGACTTTTTGTTTTTGTTTACTTTCTCTATTGTTTTATATTCTCTATTTCATTTATTTCTGCTTTAATAATTTCTTCCATCTGCTTGACTTAGGTTTACTTTCTCCTTTTTCTAGTTTATTAATATGAGAGTATTAGAGGAGAAAAAAATTAAGTAACAGGAAAGGCAGAGATGTAACAGGTTTAGGTTTATATTCAATCACTCAATAATTATTGACTACTAAGGGAAAAAGACTGCAAAAGTAGGTATTAATTGAAAGCAAAAGGATGGATACAGCTATAGAATGCAAACAGTAACCACACGAGAGCTGGGATAACTATATCAGATAAGATAGAGTTTAAGACAAACATTATTACAAGAGTCAAAGAGTGACGTTTTATAATGATGAAAGAATACAGCAGGAAGATATACAATTTTAAATATATATGTATCTAACAACAAAACCCAAAAATATGAGGCAAAAATGACAGAACTGAAGGGAAAAACAGACAGCCTGACAGAAAAATCAAACAGGACAAGCAACACTAGACCCACCAGCCATCTATCAAACACACCACCCAACAACAGAAAATACAGTGCACTCAAGTACACATGCAACATTCTCCAGGGTAGACAATATGCTAGGCTACAAAACAAATCTCAATATATTTAAAAAGAATGAACTCATACAAATTGTATTCTCCAAGCACAAGAGAATAAAAAAAGTAATAATTAAGAGAAGGTCATTTGGAAAATCCACAATTATATGGAAATTAAACAACAAAGTCCTAGTAGCCAATGAGTCAAAGAAGAAATCACAATGGAAATTATAAAACACTTTGAGATGAATGAAAATGAAAATGCAATATACCCAAAATTATGTTGCCATAAAAATAGTGCTCAGGGGGAATTTTGTAGCTGTAAACATCTGCACTTAAAAAAAAATCTCAAATCAAAAGCCTAAGCCTTTCATATTAATAAACTAGAGAAAGGAGAAACTAAACCTAAATCAAGCAGAAGGAAGAAATTATTAAAGCAGAAATAAATGAAATAGAGAATATAAAACAACAGAGAAAATAAACGAAAGCAAAAAGTTGATTCTTTCAACAAAATTGACAATCTAGCAGCAGACTGTCCAAGACAAAAAAAAAACCCCTAAATTACTAAATTCAGGAATGACAGAAAGAATATTACCACCAACCAAACAGAAATAAACATCGCTTATTAAGGAATACTATAAACAAATGTATTATAATAAATTAGATAACCTAGATGAAATGGACAGATTCCAATTAATACACAAACTATCAAAACTGAATGAAGAAGAAATAGAAAATCTGAATGGACTTATAGCAAGTAAAGAGATTAAATCAGTAATTTAAAAGCTTTCCAAAAAGAAAACCCCAGAACCAGAAGGCTTCATTGGTAAAGTCTACCAAATGTTTAAAGAAATATTAACACCAATTCTTCTTAAACTCTTCCAAAAAATAGACAAGAATGGAACACAACTTATTCTAGGAGGCCTTAAGACCAAAGCTAGACAAATCCACTGCAAACCTATTCGCCTTATGAATAGGTGCAAAATCATCAACAAAGTACTAGCAAATCAAATCCGGCAGCATATTAGGGTTATATGCCATGACCAAGTGGGCTTTATTCCAGGAATGCAAGGGTCAGTTCAACATAAGAAAAATCAATCACTGAAATATGTAATATTCATAGAACAAAGGGAAATAAAACAAGATCATCTCAACAGATGCAGAAAAATCATTTTACAAAAGATAACATCAATTCATTATTAAAAAAACTCAATTTTTATCTAGGAATAGAAAGAAATTTCCTTAACCTGATAAAGATCATCTATGAAAAATCCACTGTAAACATCATTCTTAAATATGAAAGACTGAAAGCTTTTCTTCTAAGGTCAGCAACAAGATACAGATATCTGCTTTCACCACTTCTATTCAATATTTTATCAGAAGTTCTAGCCAGGAAAATTAGGCAACACAAAGGAAAAAAATAGTTGAGACTGGGAAGAACGAAGTAAAATGATGTCTAGTCAAAGATGACATGATCTTTTATATAGAACCCTAAAGAATCCAGACCTACGTCCCCTGAAAAACTATTAGACATAGTAAGTTAAGCAAAGTTGCAGCATATGAAATTGATATATAAAAATCAATTGTATTTTCACATGTTAGCAATGCTCAATCTGAAAAGGAAAATAAGAAAATTATTCCATTAGAGTAGAATCAGGAATAAAATTCTTAGGAAAAAATTTAACCAAGGATGTGTAAAGACTTGTATATGAAGAGCTACAAACCTATGTTGAAATAAATGAAAGATACCTAAATAAATGAAACAACATTCAAAGTTCATAGAAGACTCAGTATTGTTAAGATGGCAATATTCTAAATTAATATACAGATTCTATGCAATCCCCACCAAAATTCCAATGACCACTTTTTATTTTACAAATGGATAAACAAATCCTAAAATTCATTTAGAATTGCATCGGGCCCTAAATAGCCAACATAATCTTGAAAAAAAAAAACAAAATTAGAGTTGCATTTCCCAATTTCAAAAATTACTACAAAGCTACAGTAAACACAACAGGAGATACTGGCATAATAATATACATATAGATCAATGTTATAGAATTGAGAGTGTACACATACCCCTCATACTTATGGTCAACTGATTTTCAACAGAATGCCAAGACCATTCAATAGAATAAAGAATTGTAGTTTTAGCAAATGGTACTTGAACAACTGGATATGCACATGCAAAAAAATAAATGAAGTTGGACCCTTACCTCAGAACATATGCAAAAGTTATCTCAAAATAGATCAAAGATCTAATATAAGAAATACAACCATAAAACTCAGAAAAAGAAACAAAGGCATAAATCTTCATGACCTTTCATTTGGCAATATAGTTTTAGAGATGACACAAAAAGCATGACCAACAAAATAAAAAAGATAAACTAAACTTCATCAAAATTAAAACCTTTGTGCACCTCAGCACACTTTCAAGAAATTGAAAAGGCAAGCTACAAAATGGGAGAAAATATTTGTAAAATATGTATCTTATAAAGGTCTAGCATCCAGAATGTAAAAAGATACAATCATCAAGAAAGTGCAAACAAAAACCAAAAGGTCCTACTTCACACTTGCTAGGATGTCTATTTTTTTAAATGAAAATAGATTAAAAACATAAACAAAAAACTTGAATTATAAAAATCTTAGAAGAAAACATAAGAAAAACACTTTCTTGACATTAGACTTGGTAATGATATCTTGTATATGACACTGAAAGTACAGGCAAAAAACCAAAATTAGACAAGTGGGACTATATCAAAATAAAAATCTTCTGGACAGCAAAGGAAATAAATCCATATAATTAAAAGACACCCCATCATATGAAATAAAATATTTGCAAACAATGTATCTGATAAGACGTCAAATGTAAAATATGTAAGAAAATCCTACAATTCAACAGCTAAACAAAAACTAATGTCATTTAAAAATGGGCGAAGAACTTAGACATTTCTCCAAAGAAGACACACAAATAGCCAACAGGTATATGAAAAGATGCTGACATTATTTCTTTGATGATTAATGAAAGTCAAAACCACAATGAAATATCTTATCATGCCTGCTAGGATTCACTATGCTGTACACCTAAAACTAATACAAAATACTGAGGATAAACTGCAATTAAAATTAAAAAAGAGAGGAGAGAGGAAGATGTTGGAGGAGTGAATGGAAGTCACACTCACCTCCTCCCAGGAATAATCTGGAATTACAGCTAAATTGTGGGAAAATCACCCAGAACAAACAACTGAACCACAGTGAGAGAGAAGCCTTATAGCCTTGGACAGACAGAAGGATCAGTTTCAGCACACCTTGACTAGTGAAGACTCTATAAGGCTGGCTGGACACCCTCACGTGGCAGGGCCAGAAGGATATTTAAGCAGCCAGCTGGAACCCCATAAGAGTGGCATCTAAACCATAAGCAGGGATCCCCAGGGAACAGCAAGCTGCAAAAGGTGGCAGGGTTGCTCTCCACCAGAAACTAATGGTTGCAGATGCAAAGAGCCCTTTAAAGCGCCAATGCACAAATTTTTATTAGCATCTGCTTAACCTAGGCTCTGCCAAAGGTGGGGGCAGAGTGGGGTAGAGATGCCTGAAGAGAGACTGGGGATGGAGGCTTTGGGGAGAGAACTGAGAGAGTAGTCCCTGGGATCCTGTTGCTAAGTCATCCCCCATAAGGCAGAAGCCATAGAGCTCACAAAGATCATTCCCCTCTAAGTAGCAGCACCCTGAGGGGAAACATTACATGTGACTGCAGGAGAGATTCTGCCCTGCCCTATGGTGCTTAAGCCTGAATGCTGACTGCAGTGTGACTACATTAACAACTGAAAGAGACAGCCACAGACAGTAGATCCCAAGACGTCTGGAACAGGTTGCCTAAGGTCAGACGGGGTCAAGATCTGACATCACAAGAGGCAGATCCAGAAAGAAAAAAACAGCAGTAAATACTACAGGGTACTGAGATGAAATCCACTGTGGTCTTCTCCATGATTTGCAATATTTTCTTTACTAAATAGTTTTTTAACATTCATTTCTTGTCCATCAAGTTGGTGCATATTAAGTCACTAGATTTTATACTGTAGTTTATTGCTCTTTCTTATAATAGTCTTAATCTCTTTACAGCCTTATTAATACTGGTTCATTTGCTTGTGAGAGTGGGATTGCAAGGGGGAGTTATTTTTGCAGAATTGGGTTTGTTTCCTGGGCCTTGTGGTTTTTCTCTGGAAGCCAAGTAATGGGAAGACAAAGAAACAACCCCCAATCAAAAGGAAAGGAGGGATCCTCAGAAAGACTACTAAAGGAAATAGAGGTAAACAAATTATCAGATATTGAGTTCAAAATAATGGTTATAAGGAAGCTCAATGAACTCACTAAGCTCAGTGAGAATTACAAAAACTATAGGGAAACTACGAGGAACTTACTACAAACTATATCAGCATGAAGAAGGACATAGAAACTATCAACAAGAACCAAGAGGAAATGAATACATTTTTTAAACTGAAAAACAAGGTAGAAGGAATCAAAACCAGGTTAGATGAAATAGAGGATCAACTCGGCAAGATGGGGTACATGGTAGGAAACAACTCCCAGATAAAGCAAGAAAATGAAAAAAAAGGGCTCAAAAAGAATGAAGACGGGTTAAGGGACATGCAGGACAAGATTAAACATAATAATATCTGTATAATAAGAATACCAGAAGGAGAAGAAAAGTATGAGATAGAAAACCTGTTTAAAAAAGTAGTGACAGAAAACTCCCCTAATTTGAGGAGAGAAAAAGTCAAACAAGTCCAGGAAGCACAGAGGGTCCCAATTAAGAGGAACCCAAAGAGGCCGACTCCAAGACTCATCATAATTAAAATGGCAGACATCAAAGACAAAGAAAGAATCTTGCATCATAAAGGAAGCAAGGGAGAAACAGGACGTAACATACAAGGGAGCCCCAATAAGGCTAGCAGCTGACTTCTCAAGAGAAACACTACAAGCCTGAAGGGAATGGCAAGAACTATTCCAAGTAATGAAAAGCAAAGGCCTGCAACCAAGGCGACTCTACTCAGCAAGGCTCTCAATTAAAATGGAAGGCAAAATAAGGAGTTTCCCAGACAAAAGAAGGCTAAAAGAGTACACCGCCATGAAACCAGCATCGCAAGATATGCTGAAGGGACTGCCTTAAGAAGATGAACAAGAAGAGTGAGAAAGAGAGGAACACAGATACAAAGGGAAAAGATGAATAACTACCTATCATTCATATGTTAAATATAAATGGATTAAATGCTCCAAATAAAAGACATAGAGTAGCTGAACAGATAAGAAAATAGGACCCACACATATGCTGCCTACAAGAGACCCACCTAAGAAAAAAGGCCTACACAGACTGAAAGTAAAGGGTTAGAAAAAAAATATTCCAAGCAAATGGATAGGAAAAAAAGCTGGGATAGCAATACTTTTATCAGACAAAATAGACTTCAAAACAAATGCTATAAAAGGGGACACAGAAGGACATTCACAATACTCAAAGGAAGAATGTACCAAGAAGACATAAACATTGTAAACCTACATGCACTCAACATAGGAGAACCCATAAGGAAAATCCTGGAGGACTTCAAGAAACATATAGACAGAAACATACTTATAGTAGGGAATTTTAACACCACACTGCCAACAATGGATAGATCTTCCAAACAGAATGTCAACAAGGATATTGTGGCACTCAATGACACGTTAGATCAAAGGGACTTAACTGATACATAGAGAATCTTTCACTCAAAAGAAGCAAAATATACATTCTTTTCAAATTTGTGTGGAACATTTTCAAAGATAGACAACATGATAGGACACGAAACAAGACTCAACAAATTCAAGAAAATTCAAATCATATCATGCATTTTCTCAGACCACAAGGTCTTGAAACTAGAAACCAACCTCAAGGAAAATATTCAAAAACATTCAAACTCATAGAGACTGAATAGTATGCTATTAAACAATGAATGGGTCAAAAATGAGATTAAAGAAGAAATCAAAAAGTTTCTGGAGAAAAATGAAAATTAACATACAACAGTCCAAAACCTATGGGACACAGCAAAGGCAATCCTGAGAGAGAAGTTCATGGCACTATAGGCCTACCTAAAAAAGGTAGAAACATCTCAAATAAACAACCTAGCCCGACATCTACAAAAACTAGAAGAAAACAAACAAAGCTCAGAGGGAGCAGAAGGAAGGAAATAATCAAGATCAGAGTAGAATTAAATGACATAGAGGCTAAAAGAACAATTCAAAGGATCAATCAATCCAGGAGCTGGTTCTTTGAAAAAAAATAAAGAAAATCGGCAAGCCTTTAAGCAGACTCATGAAGAAAAAAAGAGAGAGGACCCAAATAAATAAAATCAGAAATGAATGAAGAGAAATTACAACTGATACCACAAAAATACAAAGGATTGTTAAGAAATTACTATTTATTGAAGAGGAAATTACTATGAACAACCAAATGCCAAGAAATTTGAAAACCTGGTTGAAATGGACAAATTTCTAGAAATATATAATTTTCCAAAACAGAATGAAGAAGAAGCAGAAAGCCTGAACAGACTGATAACAGCAGGTGAAATTGAAGCGGTAATCAAAAAACTCCTGGTGCGCAAAAATGCTGGACTGGATGGTTTCAAAGGAGAATTTTACAAAATATTTAAGAGCTAACCCCTGTCCTTCTCAGGTTATTACAAAAAATCCAAGAAGAGGGAAGACTCCCAGATTATTTTTTAAAAATATATTACTTATTTATTTTTAGAGAGAGGGGAAGGGAGGGAGAAAGAGAGGGAGAGAAACAGTGTGGTTGCCTCTCATGGGCCTGCTACTAGGGGTCTGGCCTGCAACCCAGGCATGTGTCCTGACTGGGAATTGAACTGGTGACCCTTTGCTTCAGAGCCTGATGCTCAATACAGTGAGCCACAATAGCCAGGTCAAATTCTTTTCATGGGGCCATCATCATCTTAATCCCAATGAGATAAAGACACAAGAAGGAAAAAAAAAACCCCAAAAAACTACAGGCTAATATCACAGATGAACATAGACACTAAAATCCTGAACAAATTATTTGCAAATCGCATCCAGTAATACATTAAAAATATCCTACAGTATGATCAAGTGGGATTCATCCCAGGGGTGCATGGATAGTATAATATTCGTAAGCCAATAAATATATGCATCCCATAAACAAAAGTAAAGACAAAAATCACACGATTTTATCGATGATGTGGAAAAAGCATTTGATAAGGTACAGTACCCATTTATGATAAAAACACTTTGCAAAGTGGGAATAAAGGGGACATATATCAACATAATAAAGTCCATATATGAAAAAATTACAGGCAACATCCTACCCAATGGCCCAAAACTGAAAGCTTTTCCACTAAGTATGGGAACAAGACAAGGACGTCCATTTTCACCACATCTATTCAACATAGCATTGGAAGTCCTAGCCACTGCCATCAGACAAGAAAAATAAATAAAAGGCAAACAAATTGGAAAGGATGAAGGAAAACTGTCATTGTTTGCAGATGACAAGATAGTGTATATAGAAAATCCTATAGAATCCACCAAAAAACAATCAACCTAATAATTGAATATTGCGAAACAGCAGGATACAAAGTCAATATTCAGAAATTAGAGGCATCTTTGTATACCAACAATGATATATCAGGATCACAAATCAGGAAAAAAAAATCCATTTGCAGTAGCAACAAGAAAAATAAAGTACCTAGAAATAAACTTAACCAAGGAGGTAAAAGACCTGTACTCAGAAAACTACACAGCGCTGAAGAAAGAAATTAAGGAAGACACAAATAAATGGAAGCATATACTGTGTTCATGGACTGGAAGAATGAAAATCATCGAATTGTCCATACAACCAAAGCAATTAATAGATTCAACACAATCCCTATTGAAATACCAGTGACATATTTCACAGATATAAAACACACATTTCAAAAATACATATGGAACCAAAAATTACCCCAAATAGCTGCAGCAATTTTGAGAAAGGAGAACAAAGTAGGAGGGATCACTATATCTGCTATCAAACTATATTACAAGGCCACTGTAATCAAAACAGTCTGGTACTGGCATAAGAACAGATAGATAAATGGAACAGAATAGAGAGCCCATACATGAACCCATGTCTCTAAGGTCAATTAATATTTGACAGAGGGACTAGGGGCATAAAATGGGGCAAAAATAGCCTCTTCAATAAATGGTGTTGGTAGATCTGGACAGCGACATGCAAAAAAATGAAACTCCACCACCAGCAAACACTATACACAAAAATAAACTCAAGATGGATAAAAAAAGACTTAAATATAATTATGAAACCATAAAAGTCCTAGAGGAGAACACAGGCAGGAAAATCTCAGATATCCCACACAGCAATATTTTCACAGATATGTCCCCTAGAGCAAGGGGCATAAGGGAAAGAACAAACAAATGGGACTTCATCAAAATGGGAAACTTCTGCATGGCTTAAAAAACATCAGCAAAATGAAAGGGAACTAAGCGTATGGGAAAATATATTTGCCAATGATACCTCAGACAAGTGTTTGATCTCCAAAATATACAAGGAACTCACACTACTCCACTCTGGGAAGAAAAACAATCCAATTAAGATATGGGCAAAGGACCTGAACAGACACTTCTCCAAGGAGGGCATACACAGGGCCCAAAGACACATGAAAATATGCTTAGCATTACTAACCATCAGACAGGCACAAATTAAAACCACAATGAGAAACCACTTCACACCAGTCAGAATGGCCATCATAAACAAATCAACAAATAACAAGTGCTGGCAAGGATGTGGAGAAAAGGGAACCGTAGTGCACTGTTGGTGGGAATGCGGACTGGTGCAGCCACTGTGGAAAACTGGAATTTCCTGAAAAACTAAAAATGGAATTGCCCTTTGACCCAGCAATTCAACTGCTGGGATTTTACCCTAAGAATCCTGAAACACCAATTCAAAAGAACCTATGCACCCCAATGTTCACAGCAGAACAATTTACAATAGCCAAGAATTGTAAGCAACCTAAATGCCCAACACAAGTGGATCAAAAAACTATGGTGCATTTACACAATGGAATAGTACGCAGAGAAAGAAAGACAGATCTCCTACCCATCACAACAGCATGGATGGGACTGGAGAGCCTTATGCTAAGTAAAATAAGCCAAGAGGTGAAAGACAGATAGCATACGATCTTACCTATAAGTGGAACCTAAACAACAAAACAAACAAGCAAGCAAAATATAACCAGAAACATTGAAATAAAAAGCAAACTGACAGTAACTGGAGGGGTAGAGGGAGGGGGATAATGAGGGGGGAGGGAGGGGAAGGGTCATTAAGGAACATGCATAAAGGACCCATCAACAAAGCCAAATGGGGTTAGGATTCAGTGTGTTAGGTAGGGGTGAATGGGGCTGGGTAATATGGTGGTAGGAAAATGTTGACAAAAACAAAACAAAAGAAAACAAAACAACATGGGGGGTTAACAAAAGTACAGGAAATTGAGAAGCCAAAGAACTGATATGTACAACACACATAAACATAAACTAAGAGGTGTTGGGATGATGTGATAGGATGCAGGGTGGAGGGGAAATAGGGGAGAAAAAAATGGGACAACTGTAGTAGCATAATCAATAAAAAAAGAAAAAATAAGTGAAATATTTAAAAGATGACATAGAAAAGATTACTAGTGTGGATAAGGATGTGGAAAAATGGAAACCATTTGCCCTATACAACATTGGTAGGAATGTGAAATGGAGCAGCCACTATGGAAAATAGTATGGAGTTCCTCAAAAAATGAAACATAGAAACCAATGATGGGGGCGTAGGTAGATACACTTTGCCTTTTCGCACAACCAAAAGGAGGACAACAATAAATTTAAAAACAACAAGGAACCAAAACTGCCAGAAAATCAAACTGTATGGAAGTCCAACAACCAAGGAGTTAAAGAAGAAACATTCATCCAGACTGGTACGAGGGGTGGAGATGGGCAGTGGGGGTGAAGAGGACAGGCGACAAGGCAGAGGCTGGAGGACTGGGCAGGTGAGATGACAGCTGATGGTCCCAAATTTGTGTGTGGATAAACCAGGAGAAATGGGAGCGAGATAGACCGTGCAACCCAGGGTTTCAGTGCAGGAAAAGAAAGCCTCAAAATCTCTGGCTTTAATAACCTCTGGGGGTTGTGGCAGTGGGAGAAACTCCCAGGCTATAAGGAGCATTTTTTGGAGAGACCCATAGGGTCCTTAGAAGGTACACAAACCCACCCACCTGGGAATCAGCACCAGAAGGGCCCAATTTGCTTGTGGATAGCAGGTAAGTGACTGAAAGCCGGCCTACAGCCGAGCAAGAGGCATTGTTTCCCCTCTGACCCCTTTACGACATACAGTGCCACAACGCAATGAAGTGGGTTGCTCTGCCCTGGCAAATACCTAAGGCTCCACCCCTTACGGTGTAACAGGTGTGCCAAGACAAAGAAATATGGCCCAAATGAAAGAACAAATCAAAACTCCAGAAAAACAAGTAAGTGACGAAGAGATAGCCAACCTAGCAGATGCAGATTTCAAAACACTGGTAATAAGGATGTTCACATAAATCGCTGAGTATGGTCACAAAACAGATGAAAGAGTGAAAGCTACGCAAAGTAAAATAAAGAAAAATATACAGGGATCCAACAGTGAAGGGAAGGATACCAGGACTCAAATCAACGATCTGGAGCAGAAGGAAGAAATAAACATCCAACCAGAACAGAATGAAGAAACAAGAATTCCAAAAAATGAGGAGAGGCTTAGGAACCTTTGGGACAACTTTAAATGTTCCAATATCCGAATCATAAGGCTGCGAGAAGGAGAAGAGGAAGACCGAGAAACTGAAAACTTATTGGAAAAAATAATGGAGAACTTCCTCCAACTGGTCATGGAAACAGACTTCCAGGAAGTCTAGGAAGCTGAAAGAGTCCCAAAGAAGTTCGACCCAAGGAAGCACACACCAAGGTACATCATCATTACATTACCCAAGACGAAAGATAAGGAAATTTAAAAGCAGCAAGAGAAAAGGAGACAGTTACCTACAAAAGGAGTTCCCATAAGACTATCAGCTGATTTCTCCAAAGAAACCTTACCGGCAAGAAGGGGCTGGAAAGAAGTATTCAAAGTCATGAAAAGGAAGGGCCTACATCCAAGATGACTCTATCTGGCAAAGCTATCATTTAGAATGAAAGGGCAGATAAAGTGCTTCCCAGATAGGGTCGAGTTAAAGGAGTTCATCATCGCCAAGCCCTTATTCTATGAAATGTTAAAGGGACTTATCTAAGAAAAATGTGATAAAAAATATGAACAGTAAAATGACAACAAGCTCACAACCATCAACAACTGAACCTAAAAAAAATCAAAAGCAAACTAAGCAAACAACTAGAACAGGAACAGAATCACTGAAATGGAGACCACATGGAGGGTTATCAGTGGGAAAGAGGGTGGAGAATGGGGGAAAAGGTACAGGGAATAAGAAGCATACTTGGTGGACACAAAAGAGACACCAAAGAAGCATACTTGGTGGACACAAAAGGGGGAGGTTAAAAATAGTATAGGAAATGGAGAAGCCAAGAACTTATACGTACAACTCATGGACATGAACTACGGTGGGGGGATGCTGGTGGGAGGGAGGGTGAAGGGTGGAGGGGAATCGGGGGAGAAAAAAATGGGACGACTGTAATAGCACAATCAATAAAATATACTTAAAAAATGAAAAATAGTACTACCAT
>PVJD01014142.1:0-30477 GCA_004026545.1 Mormoops blainvillei | reverse complement strand
CAAAGCTAACTATACCACTCCCTTGGTTGAGTTCTTTCTCTTCAATAATTACTAGATAAACTCTGTTAAGCCCAAGAGAGAAAGTAATCTTCCCAAGATCAAATTAAGACAGTGATAGAGCTTAGACTATATTCTAGGTTTCTCAGCTTCTGCTTGAATACTCCCTTTACTATATGTATCACTGAGCTGGGTACTCTGGATTGACCCACACAATCTTCATTTAATTCTCCTTCTTGTTTGAGAAATTGGAAAGCCAAAATTCCACTTTCTGTACCCTTTTGCATTCATAGTTCTGGAAGCAAAATAGAGTCCATCAATTACAATCAATTCTTCAAAATTTGGAAGGTAAATATAACATCTTTCAGCCACGTTTTGCCTATTTTTGCTGGCAAGTGAGTTGTGAAGACTTGCAACACAAAGAAAATAATATTTTGGTGTTCATTCACCAGCTTTGCATGCCAATAATCAATTATGGCAGTGACAGCAGCAGCAGCGGTTTTATTCATTTTGACTTTCAGTTTCCTGGATCATAGCTCTTGAAGTGTACTTTTAAATTGACGGATCTAGTTGTAGCCTCATAGATACTAGCAAATCTGATGGTCAGTTCTATATTCTTCTGGGAGATATTCCTTGAGACTTAACCTAGAACATGTTTCTCCTTTCCCTCCAAGTAGTTTGTAAGCATCCAATTTTCTATATTAAATTTCTTCCTACACCTAAAATTCAGGTGGATTTTCTCCTTCTTTAATGAACCCTGATCGATATAAACATCTCTCAAATCATAATTATGACCTCTTTAAAATCATACACATGCTCTTAAATGCCACCTTTTTGCTGTATAACAAGGTATCTCTATTGCTATACACAAGAGTGGTTCCATTCTAGGTCTCAGTGTACCTTTTCATTCACTGCCCCCCCACCGTGGGGTTAATATGTGGCTCTCCCAGCACTCATGATGAGGGCTGGCCAGGGGGCCCCTGGCCAGAAGGAATGTGTATTACTTTGGAAATGGATTATATCTCCCTCCTTATCTCCTTTTGGGTGTGGCTTCTTGTCCTGTGACTGCTTCTTGAGTTTTCCATTCTGCACGTACACACTGAGATAATGTAGTTTAGTGTCATGTGTGGGACACATGCCTCCTTTGTTTGGGACTCCTTATAACGTACCTCAGACTGGAGGAGGTGCGGTCTCTCTCTCACTGACCCGTGCATTCCCCTGTAATGTGAGTAATAAACGGCATGTCCACATTTGCTAGTCCTCAGGGTAGTTTTTTCAGAATATTATGAACACTTAAGCAGCTCTGCAGTTTGGGGCTCCTATGCCACATGCCCCACCCCCACCAGGGGCTGGATTCTGCTGCAAAAGGTAGTCCTCTGCATACTTTATCAAGGAGTCAATAATCAGGTCAATCTTGTTTCTTTGCCTATTAGCCAAAGTGTTCATATATCCAAACTAATGAACCTTTGGAAATGAAATCAAGGCCTTTATTAACATGAGTTTGTTACTATACCATCTTTCCAGTCTCTGTTTTCCCATGGGGGGGGGTATGAGAGTCCCCAAAGTCAAAAAGAACAGACCGGTTCTCTGCCACAGTATACTGGTACTATCATGGAAAAATTATTGGACTCTAAGAAGACAAGGGTACTTACTTCCTCAGTTGTTTTACATTTTTATAATGGTAGCTTTTGCAGCATTAAGGCCAGTCCCATCTTAGATTTAGTCAATGCACAATTTGGCAAGGCAAAGCTGTATTCAAGGGACTGATGGAGCATTTTTTTTTCTTTTACCATTTCTCCAGAAAGTAGTCAATATCCCAACCTCTCAATTCAGGGTATTCACATTTCTGGAAATTCTCTGTGTTACTTAAAATTGTTCATAGAAATAGAATTAACATGCAACTATATATATATATGGGTTAGCAGGCTCGAGGCCCAGGGAAGAATCAGAGCTGTAGTTCAAGTCCAAATGCTGTCAGGCTGAGAACCCAGGGAAGAGCTGATGTTGCAGTTCAAGTCCAAAGATTCTCTGCTGGCAGAATTCTCTCTTGGTGTGGGATGTTAGTGTTTTGTTCTATTCATATTTTATCTGATGACTGAGTCCCACCCACAGTATGGAGAGCAAACTGCTTTACTCAACGTTTACCCATCTAAGTGTTAATCTTATCCAAAAACACCCCACAAAAACATCCAGAATAATATTTGATCACATATCAGGGCCCAATGAAGTTGGCACATAAAATTAACCATTACACCATCTAAAAGAGGTTCATTCTCCTAAGAGATGTATCAAGTAGGGGAAAGAGAGAAATAGAGCATCAGAATGTTATCCCAAGATTGGTGGATACAGTAGGGGTCCCTAAATTTCTCCTTTACCTCTCCCAAGGAAGTGCTTATGAACTGGGAAGTTCAGACAAATAGGTAGGCTCAAGATTCTAAGTATTTTATAGGGTTCCAGATTTACAAGTTTTTTCTTGAGTTTCTCTTCAGATGGGGCCAAAGTACATTAAGAAAGTTTTGTTAACAGGAAGAGAAGTGGAAAGAGCAAGTAGTTCCATCTGCAAGAATTATTATATGCTTTATAATACTTTAAAAAATAGAATGCTGTCCATTTATTAAAATGATAGAGATGATAATTAGGAACATGGAAAAATGGTTAAAACAACACATTATTACATTTATAAAACAGCTCATGTTAAACCATTGCATATTTAAACAAAAACTGAAATAACATAAAGACATGCTGGTGGACATGAGATTTCTTTTTGGAGTGATGAAAAATTCTAAAATTGTGGTGATGGCTGTACAACCCTGTGAATATTCTACAATCCATTGCATTTCACATTTGAAGGTGCCAAATTGTAGGACATGTGAATTATATCTCAGTAAAACCATTATAACAAAAAAAATAACAAAGTAAAAGCATTTGTTATAATGGTCTTGTAGAATCTGGATAAAATGTCCCCTCCTTTTAATAAATGATTCTTTTAATTTAGGAAAGACGTTCTTTGTACCACTATAATTTCAGGCATTTCTATTTATGGCTTTTTTTTTCTTAATTTGTACATTGTTGTATAACTTTTTTGTGCATATTATGTAAAAAACACAAGCTTCCATTATTTTTCTGAATAATGTTAATATGACATTATTAACAAGTTAATTAAAGAGGACGATGATGTACATATTCTATGGGACTCTGGATTTATGGATTTGTGAATCTCAGTTTTTGACATTTGCAAACTGGCTTTCTTTGAAAGCAAGGAGAACCAGCTTCCAAAGAAAAGCATCATAAAGAGAACCAAGTATTACTTTGTATTCTCTCCTCCTCACATCCAAAGAGGAATCTATTTCACATCCTGTTGAATAAGTGATGCCACTCCTCTTAAAATTAATATGTGAATTTCTCACAGAAGACAGGAATAAGCCTCGGATGTAGCAGTGAAGGACACTGAAGAATAATTTTAATGTCTAGGTAATATCAGGGTTGTGAAAAGAAAGGAAAAGGTATTGCATGTTGCTACTTGCCCCAAACTGATTGAACGCCCTTGCCTTTTTTGTTTTGTGCAAGGGGTGTTTTGGTGTCCTGTCTGTGCATCTTCTTCATGGGTTCATCATCAAGAGTTCTGTTTGCCTGACACTAGATGGTTGAGCCCAGCTCGAGAGCTACTTTGGAGAAGATTATGAGAATATAAAATCTTTTTAACTTTTTTTTTTACAGTTTGCAATATCAAGCACACAAGAGAAGGGTAAGAGGTCCTGTTGGGCTGCGGAGCGGCAGGGAAAACCAAGAATAGAAGGGTAAGCCAGTAAGGTTATCAACGAATAATAGTAACCAACAAGGAGACTGGGCAATGAAATAGTGGGCTAAGAAAAATGGGAGAGGAACTGGCAAAGGAAGGATGAGCTGAAGGAGGAATGGTAGTGCAGGTCAGTGTGACCAAAAGGAGGAATAGTGAAAGAAGCAGGATGAGCTATTGACCTGGGGACCGAGGAAGAGGCGCAGAAGGCCTGAAGGTTAATCTGGAAGAGCTGGAGGTGGATGGGGCTGTGGAGAAGAGGGCGTGCTCAGCGCATGCGCTGGAAGCACACTGCGGCGATTCCGCCAAGGCAGACCTTTCCTGCCATCAGCGCTGCGGCTGGAGGCTCTGCTGGTCTCTGCCTGCTGTCCACTACCACCTTGGCCTGCTGCTGCCACTCTGGCGCCGCGAAGTCTGTAACGCCGCTCCCTCTTCCCCGTCTTGGGACGGCCGGTACTAAAAATTCATTCTACGATACTCGATTCAGCCACTAGGTAAAGGAACGACAGGAGGGAAGAACATGGAGGGCGGTGGAGGGAGTTCGGGCCAGGGAGATCTTCAATTTTATGTTCTCCTTGTTCACGAGAGGGAAAAAATTGGGGACAGTACGGGCCTCAAACTACAAAAGAGTGTTAAGCATGTACTTACCATTGTGAAAGGAATACAGACTCCTTTCCTCTAACCAGGATTGAGGCACCTGAACGTCGAGGTTTTCCAGAATGTTCCTAAAAATTTTGGAGTTCCTCATATATAGCAGATGCATTTAAAGGACTGGGCTTTAGGATTAGCTTATCTGATTTTGAGAGCTCTCTTTGCCTTTGTTGAGGGTGGTGGGTCTTATTTCGGAGTCCGAGTGTATTGTAGCCTCTCCCTCGGGGTCGAGGCGGATTCCATCTAGATTTGTCATCTGCTTGAGTCACCTGGAATGCCGTCTTTTCCGTATTCCACTTCCCTAGTTTAACACGCTTACCCCCATTAGGGAAGAATGGCTCTTCTCGAGCTCTGGAGCACAACTGTGGCGAGAAGCACGTCCAGATAATCACCAGGCATATGTATATAGGCATATACGTATACACGGTATAAAGCGGAGGTGGGTGGACAGAGAATAAGAAACGTTGGAGATGTTGGGCAAGTGTGTTTGACAAACTGGAGGAGGTGCGGCAGTGAGCAGAGATATTTGAGGCGGCCTGACAGGAGAGGGGGCGCATGCGCAAGACTTACAGCAAGAGATGATCGAAGGCGTGTTTTAAGAAAGCAACGTTGCTAGTAGTTGGCAGACACTTCCGAGGGAGCGTGAGGTGTGCATGCGTATTTGAGAGAACACGGACAGTTGACTTTAACGGTAACGGAGAGGCGCGCAAGCGTATTTCTGAAGGAATGAGGGATGGGAGGCGCACCACATACACGTAATTAAGATCGAGAAGTGGCGATGTGGGAGGTAAGTTATCTTTGCCATCTTGGGGCAGCAGGACTTTCAGAGAAGCATACATTTATAGTTGAATGAAGAGAACAGCCTGAGTTGGAGTGTCTCTGGACTGTGGCCAAATCCAGCAAAAATTAACCCAGAATCTTAGCCTGTCACTGGCTTATTGATACTGTGGATTTAAAAATGAGGAGGCGTAGACTCTAGAAGGTGTGGCAGCTGGCCGTGCGTGTAAGACTTGCGTAAAACCAGTCCATTTTCAGGAGACTGGCCACTTTCAGGCAGTACACATTTGGGGGGTTGTCTATCGGACTTGCAGATCTTGGGCTGCTGTACTTGTCTCTGGACACTTTTATCCCATCAGAGTAACAGAACACAGTAGTTGTAGTATAGTGAGAATCTACTGTTATGTTGTCAGCAACCCTTGATTTTCTACCCTCGAGACTATTGGGGTGAGGATTTTGGCTGTGCTTCCAAATGCCCATTACACTTTGCTTTAAACCTAGTATTTGGGCAAATGGTAATCGGTGGTATGAAGGTGACCTGGGCACACACCCTTTTCTCAAAATTATTTTTTTCTGTAGAACTTTGAGCACAGTTTCCTCTAGGGGGGATTTTTTTTTTTTTTTTTTTTTTTTTTAGGCACCTTGTATTGTCATGTCTCTCAGAGTGCTGTCAATGAGGATCTATTGTTAATTGCTAAAAGATGACCTTAGATATGTAGTAGAAAGGGCACAGGATTCAAAATTGAGGAGACAGCTCTTTTCCAGTGATCCTAGCCGTGATCTCATGCTGGTCCTTTTCCTTCTCTGGTTCCGTTTCCCTATCTATAATAATAATTACACTTAAACTTATATAGCACTTAAACTATACCAGATTACTGGTCTGTGTGCTTTTACACATTCCTTGACTTATGTAGTACTCTCAACAATCTTATGAAGTTGCAGCACCATTGTTCATCTTTTATAAATGGCAGATTTGAGGGACATGGATTAAGTAATTTGTCCAAGGCTTTACATAAAGGAAAGAATTGTTGATTTGGAGCCTGGTGGGGTGGCCATCCTTATCTACCCTTGTCATCTGTGCTTTTTTGTTCTGCAGAAGGTTTAAAATGGCTGACTGTGGCAGGCTAGACACGCCCTTCTCATTTTGTCTGATTTGAGATCTGATCTAACGCTTTGAAACAACCAGTCATTTGCTGCAGTAGAGATTTTTGTTACCCCATTATTAATATTTTGGTGTATTAATACAAATGTCTAATAAGGAAGAAAAGGTTGTTGCTTTTTTTCGTATACTAAAATACTGAAAATACCTGCATTTCTTTTATTATTTGGTTAGGATAGATACGAAAGTGGAATTACGGCATCAAAGGGTATGAACATTTTTAACACTCAGCATTCATTGCCGCATTTCTTTCACAAAAGATTGTACCAATTTTTACTCACACAAGCATTGAGTAGTGTTTGGCTTTTTAAAAAAAATTTTAGGAGTAATACTATGCAGCAGAAAGAAAGAAGGAGCTCCTACCATTCGCAACAGCATGGATGGATCTGGAGAGCATTATGCTAAGTGAAATAAGCCAGGTGGTAGAAGACAAATACCATATGATTTCACCTATAAGTAGAGACTAATCAGCAGAACAAACAAGCAAGTTAAATGTAACCAGAGACATTGAAGTAAAGAACAAACTGACAGTGAACAGAGGAGAGGTGGAGGGGAAGCAAGGTGGGGGGCGGTGGGGACAAGGGAAGGGTAGTAAAGGAACATATATGGAGGACTCACTGACAAAGTCAAGGGGGTGCGGTCGAGGGGACGGGGAGGGGGAGTAGTGGTGGGGAAATGGACAAAACTGTACTTGAACAACAAAAAAATTTAAAATATTTTATGGGTAAAAATGGTATTATTTTAATTCTGCATTCCTTTGCTTATTAGTGAGTTTATATTCTTTTTTCCTCCATATATTTCCTAGAAGTTTCATTTTCTTTCATGTGATGGTAGCTCATTCTGATTTTTATGTGGGAGTTTTAGTTGAGCATTTATTGTTAGTATCTATTTGAATGTGTTCTGTAAATAAAGGCTATTACTCAGATTTCTGTAATGTTATAAATATATACTGCAGGTTATTGTTTGCCTTTAAATCATAAGGTTAAATTTCTCTATATTTTGTGACTTTTCTTCTGTTTATGCTTGAATAGTTTACTCAGTCTAGAAACTTGGTAAATATTCATTACGGCTCTGTCTGAGGATAACCATCAAGTATGGGGGGAAAATCTATAATTTCACTACCCAGAGATGACCAGTATTAACAAATTTATTCACTTCTTTTCATTCTCTTTTCATTCTTTACAATTGCTCATATAGCTGTACTATTTGTATTGTATTTTGTGTTTAATATTATAACATGCATTTCCTCGTATTAAACATTATTTGTATGTGTCATTTAATGGTTTTATATTTTGTTGTATGGAAGTATTTCAAGAGTCTCAGTATTTTGAACTATGTAATGAATGTCTTTTCATTTAGTTTTTATTGTTTATCTATTTCAACTTATTTCTTTATAGAATATAGTTTGAGACTTAGAATCATCAAAAAGTTTGAACATTATAAAGTCTTGCCATAATAGTGTTCCAAAAATTGTATCAATTTTTGTACGCAGTCATTTAGGTACTTAAAAATTTTTTTGCTAACTTTATATATAAAAGAAAGGTATCTTTGTCTTATGATATGTTTCTTTTATTTATTGGTGAGGCTGGACTCGAAAGTGCTATTAGCTCATTTCCTTTTGTGACCTATTCAATTTGAGTCTGAATGTTATCTGTTTGTAAGAGCTCTATATTATGTGCTCTGTGTAAGGATCTATTACCCTGGCTCATTTGTTGCAAATGATAAATGTCATTTGTTGCACATACATTCCTGGTATATGTTTGTTGCCATTGTGTCTGAAGAAAGGTTTGTGATTCCAAAGGCAACTGCTGAGTGGAATACATGTCAGATTCTTGGTAGCTAATTTCAGGTAAAATTTGTCTGTCATTTAAGTAGATAGCCATTTATTTTTATCTGAAAGGAAAGCATTCTTGAGTTTTGCACAGCAATAGTGCTCCCTGGCTATGAGTGTGGGGAGAAAACATGGCAACATTTTGTCCCTAATAAACCAAATAAGACAAGACACAAAACAGTTGTACCCTCCTCCCCATCCATTCAAGAACTGATCATAGTTTGAATATTTATGCGTGATCTGGGGGAGGATATGGGTGTAGTGTAGTGTTCACATTTATAGATAACAGTAAGGTCTTTGGTGATATAAAATGCTAATAGGGACAAACTGCAACAGCCAAGAACGCATTGTGAGTGTGAGCTGACTGATGATTGGCAGAATGGAGCAGTGTAGGCAAGACCAGTGTAATGACTTTAGGGGGAATCTATTTAATTATATTTATTAAGTAACTTTTAAAATTATTATTCCCACTCCATGAGCTGTATTATACCATCTCTTTTATACTTAATAACATTCTAATTTAAATTTTCAGTGAAGAGATTATTGGATTTAGAGGTACCAGGCAAGCTGTTACTTATTGCATTTTACTATCCACTTACACTCGGTTAATCCAGTTAGTTGTAAGCTCCTATTTTCAGCATTTTGCTGCTTACACATGTTAAATGCTTATGTGTGTGGTGAGGTGGTTGGCAGATGTATATTAAGCAAAATTAAATGGAACAACAGTAAAGCTTGTGTTGTAGAGGAGGCATTGAAGGTCTGTTCCCATCTTAAGCATGGGAGTCCCATTTTACGTCATGCCAGTGTCTAATTTCCAAATTCATCTATGATCAGCAGTTAGGAAGAGCCTGGATTTTTAAAATAGCCTAAAAACATACAATCTTTGACTTCTACAATTTGTTCCTCCCTTCTTTCTTGACGTTATAGCCAGCAGCAACGTGGAGCAGCACCCCCTGGAAAGAAATTTTATATCAGCCATTATAATGCAACCTGTTACAGCACTTAGCAGGTTGTATTGTAATTGTCTGTGTATTTGCCTCTCCCCCTTCCTACATTTTCAGACTGTGAGGTCCTTGAGGGCAGAGACAGTGTCTTCATCTCCAGCACCCAGCCTTGCACATTAGTAGGTCTCAGTAAATGTTCATTGGATAAATAAATGAATGACTCATCAACAAACATTTATTGTGTGCCCACTAAGGTGATCTCCATAAGCTCTGAACTGTCAACTCTTTCTTCAAAATGCATGTGGTCAGAAACTTGCTATTTCTTTCCAGTTATGTGTATATATTCTTAAGAGTTTCTCCTGAGATAAACCTTTCTTGTGTTTGGATTTCAGTCCTTGGCATTTACATATGTTGCTACCGTTGTTACTGCTGACAGTCTCTTCCTTGGTGGGACTTGGGTGATAGCTGCCAGATTGGGAACCTTATCCTCACTGTCCAGTGTTTGCTAAATGGCTCCTATTTGTAGGCTCATCCCCTTTTCGCTCCTCCTCAAGTCATCTTCCAAATGGTGTTCCTAGGTTGGGCTCCACATTCCAGATCAGGGGTGGGTAAATACAGTTCGTGGGCTGCCTGGTTTTGCAAATAAAGTTCTGTTGGAACACAACTATGCTCACTTGTTGATATTTTTTCTGTGGCCTCACTGGTTAATAACAGCAGAGTTGAATAGCTACATCAGACATGCTGGCCCACAAGGCCTGGCCCTTTGCAGAAAAAGACTGGCTACCTTGTTTTTGATTATCACTTAACAGGGATGGTTTCATTCCCCTCACCATTCACCATGATATTTTTAGCATCTTAGAAACTCATTTATTTACCTTACTCATTATTGCTTATTACAAGTCTTTTTCCTATTTTACAGAGGATCCAGCTAGTATACACTTCAAACTAGGAGATTATAAGGCCACCCCCAGGGTTGTACGGTCGGTCAGTCAGTTATACTGTGTACTTCAACGACAAGTTTTAAGGTTCAACTGTAGAAATCCCTTTTGTTATATCCTAACTTGAAGCACATGAACATATCATGCCTTAGTGCTTTATCCCTTACTCTCCTCCTTAAACAGCTCTTTGTAAAGAGAATATATTGTAGAAAATGGGGAGTTAATATGATAAGACAGAAAAGTAGGATGAGGCAAATATTTAGAGAATGTGAATGCTAATTTTTACATGAAGAAATGGGATTTCTGAAATAATCATTTACTCAGACTTATACAGGTAGTGAGCCTGGACTTCCAAGAGCTTGGGGTTCTCCCCTCTAACCTACCACACATTGTCTTGGTAACCTGCCTGTGAGTATATTGTGATTCATTTCACTTCATTAAACAGCTGGAGAGCTCCAAGTCCAATGCAAAAAAGTTAGATCTAAAAAAACAAACTGGAGAAAATATCAGATCGTCTTATTCTAGAAGTAAAATGGAGGGAAGGGCCTTACAGCATTATTTTTGAAGCTGCTTACTCAGTTTCCCCCAGCCTTTTATTATGCAAAATTTCAAATATGCATACAAAAAACTGAAATAATTGTACAGTTAAAACCCACATACCCAGCACCTAGATGATATAAATAACATTTTGCTATATTTACTTTGTTGCATACTCATTCATCTTTGTTGAATTTGTTTTTAAAATACTTGCTTTGTCATCCATTTGGATCTTATCTGTATCTGACCCATCATGGTGCTGAAAAAATAGTTCCTTTTGATTCTTATCTGTATTTTCCAAGTTGGCATGGATACCACTGTAGCATAATTATGTGTAAGCAGATCTACTTAGAAATGAGAGTCTCAGGGGCAGAAGCCATTTTGTTTCTGAAATAAAATGGTTGCAGCTCATTGTTGTTTACTGGAAATAGTAGAAGAAAAGATGGAAGTACAGGTACAGTGTCAATGAATCCTTTGAACAATATACTGCCCTGTACTTCATTCACTTCACTGGCTTGTGAGGCAGATGGTTTTCTGACTGGCTTCCACATGGTTCTTCACAATGAATTCATATCATATGCCACTGAAGTGATACTCAGCACTAGTGAGTAGCACAGCTCCTTGGAATTTTAGCAAATGGATTTTTAATTTGGACTACAATGTAATAATATTCTTTTGGACCTTTTCTGTTAAAAGTACCTGTAGAGTTCATTAGGAAGCACCACAAACTGAAATGTTATTTATCTTTATAATATAATAATGGTGAATGTTACTCTTTTGTCTGTATCCCTTCATTTAAGCTCAGGGGCAAAGACCATATTTTACTCATCTTTGCAGTTCTCTTAGTAATAAATGCTTCATTCATAAAATACATTATGACATTTAAAACATATCACATGTGCAAAGATATACCCAGTATATTAATTGAAAAAAAAAAAAGACTACAGAGCAGTAGTATGGTTTCATCTAATATCTGTAGAAAAAAATTCATGTTTGCATATGCACATGAAAGTAGTTAGAAGAAAATGCCCTAAGTGTTAAACTTTCTGGGATTCTGGGATTTTTACTTTCTATCTTTTAATGTATTTCTGCAATTTTTAAAAAAATATGCCTCTTTGTTCTCAGGCTGGCACTGAATCCACTGAGCCATACCAGCCAGGGCCTTTATGACTTTCAAAATTGGGCAAACATTGAAACTATTTCTACTTTGAATTTGTTGACCTGGACAAAAGTGGAATAAATGGGGTGGTGAGGGGGCTAGAAAATGGAGCAATTTACTTTGGAAAAGAGTTGGGTGCTCGGGGAGAAGGGAGTGGTGGGAATAAGATCTCTTTCTTGAGAGGAAGGCACTAAGTACCAACTACTCTATTCTTGGTTTTCAGTGCAGGCATTTTCACATATCAAAGTTTACACTTACTGCTTACCATTTATTTCCCACTTAGACCCTCTACAACACATGCCTTTAATTGCTAGTGGCAGCAGATGCTCGTGGGCATGCAGATCTTACTCTAGTAATGGCTGCTTTACTTTATCCAATAAAGAGATGGCTCAAATCCATCAAGGCTCCTGTCCCTGCCCCCATGTCCCCACACACATTTGGCAGCAGAAATCTATGGTGGGGGAGCTTTTGCTGGGAACTCCTGATCATGAGTAGACAAAAGGACATACTTTTTTGCTGGTGGTGGGTAAAATAGTTAAAAATGAGCCCTGAGAAATTTTTTTTCTAGGATTTGAGGGATGCCTGCCTCGCACTGAGTAACAGGAAACCTAGCTGGACTAGCTGGTGTTGCCAGCATCTAATGATAATAATTAATAGCCTGGGCTTTGGGCCATTGCTGAATTACCAGAGGCCTGGGTTGCTTTTCATGCCAAGCAGCTAGGAACTGGGAAACTTAGAGGCAATAATAGGTGCTTTAGAAAGAAGTGCCCCTTGGGGTTGTCTTTGGCTTATCCTGTGTAACTCTCATGTCTCAGAGCCCTATTCCTCCTAGTGTTTGAGTCTTGGAGAAAAGGGGCTAACCAGCGCCTACATAGCCCCTTCTGATCCTTTTGGTAATGCAGGCAGCTGATGAGGGAAAAGATATGTTCAATTCCTTTTCATATATGGGTAAGGTGAGTACTGGTGGGAGTTGAGATTGTAAATTACAGGCATTGGTCCAGAGCTGAGGGTTTTATTACCTTTTTTCATCAGTGTGAACCAAATGCCATCTGATAATTAAATGGAGGTATCATTCAATTTTACGAGGCTCTTTTATTCAAGAGTATGGAATGAAAGGTCATAACTGCCCAACATAGAAGGACCTCTAAGAAATCAAGTTTACCTGCATTCAAACACAGGAATATTGAGATCTAAAGGGGGAAGGACTTGCAGGTAACTAAAAAGGTCACCATCAGAGTTCACATCTGAGTTCTAACACTTTGGTACAGTTACTTGGTGACTCTGTACCCAAGTTATGTAAGTTTTATCTTATTTAAAATGGAGGCAAAAATCCTTATTTAATAATTGTAGGCAGTGTAGCAGCCTTTGCCAGATAAGGAACATACTTGTGATGCTAATAATAGTGCTTAGCAAAAGTAAAATCTGAGATTGATAGTGTGGGCTGGATGATTGACTAATGTGATAAAAGTAAAATTAAAACTCGATTTCAAACCTTGACTGTCTGTCTTACATTTTTTCTTCTTCCTTCTCCCAGTCCTACAGGTGACAATAATTGTGATCAAAAGCCATGCCACTAGTGAAGAAGTATATTGAGCCCTGCCTGCCCCAGTGAAGTTACCAGAGAATTAGGAGAGGCTCAAATCAGCATCTTGCATGTGGATGTCAATGCATTCTGAAGTCTTGGTAAGTGGTCAGTGGCTTTGGTGGGCATGCTCAGTTAGTAGGAAGGGGCAGGGAAGGCAGTCTTAATAAGCACTAGGCAATTACCTGGTGTTTTTCCATTATGATATGAAAAAAGGTCTTAAATATTCAGACTACACTTGACAGTAATCAGCCTAACCTCTCCTTTTCTCAATCTACCATTTTTTGCAGATAGGGGAATTGGATATCTTTCCCAACATTATAGCTAGTTGGTGTAGAAAATGAATTTGAATCTAAACCAGTACTGTGCTTCCTTTAGACTCCATCTAAGTCCAGGGAGGCCATGTGAGACAGAAACGTTTTTATTCCACACTAAAGGATTTTTATAATAGCCTCTGAAATTGTGCTCCCCCGAAGAAGGAAATTTCCATGGTGTAAAACTTTATTGTGCATAAAATCACCTGGGATGTTTATTAAAATGCAGATTCCTAGGCAGCCAGAAAACATGTCATTGGTCGAGAGCAACACTAAAATCTACCTGTCACTTATCCTGAGGCTTTCTGTTCAGTGGGTTCACCAGCAAGCCACACTGAATCACCATTGCCTTGGATGTTCTTGTGAAGCAGCTGGGAAGCCTTGGTAAATTGTTAGTGGTTTGGGTGGAGTTCTCCAGGTGTTGGTAGAGAAGAGATGATTGTAATGCAACACTTGTCCCCTTCATTCAACAGACAGTTATTAAATGTGTACTAAGTGTTAGAGACTGTTCTAGAGATTAACAAAGCTCTGCCATCATGGAACTTTCATTCTTGTGAGAGCACACAAAGGAATTAATAACAAGTAAATGCATAATATATTTTAACTGTTAGGAGAAATTTTTTTCATTCTGGTGTGAAAGTTACATTAAAAATAGTTGGGTAAGATTATGCAACACCGTGTGTTTTTTAACCCCACTTCCCATTCTCCACCGTTTTACTGTTAGTCCATTACAGTTGTGCCAATTTTTCCCCCTTTGCTCTCCTCCACCCAGCCCACCCACCATTCTCACAGTCCCCACACCATTGTCCATGTTAATGGGCCATTCATCCATGTTCTTTGACTAGTCCCTTCCTCTTCTTTCCACCATTATCCCCCTCCCCCCTCTCCTCTGGCTGCTGTCAGTTTATTCCACATTTCTATGTCTCTGGTTCTGTTTTGCTAATTAGTTTATTTTGTTCATTAGATTCCTCGTATAGGTGAGATCATACAGTATTCACCTTTCACCGACTGGCTTATTTCACTTAGCATAATGTTCTCCAGTTCCATCCATGCTGTCAGAAAAGGTAGGAGCTCCTTCTTACTTTCTGCTGTGTAGTATTCCACTGTGTAAATGTACCATAGTTTTTTGATCCACTCATCTACTGATGGGCACTTAGGCTGTTTCCAACACTTGGCTATTATAAATAGTGGTTCTATGAACATAGGGGTGCATAAGTTCTTTCGAATTGGTGTTTCGGGATTCATAGGATATACTCCCACCAGTGGAATCGCTGGGTCAGAAGGCAGTTCCATTTTTAATTTTTCAAGGAAAGTCCATACTGTTTTCCACAGTGGCTGCACCAGTCTGCATTCCCACCAACAGTGTACTAGGGTTCCCTTTCCTCCACAACCTCGCCAGCACTTGTTGTTTGTTGATTTATTAAATGAGATCCATTCTGACAGGTGTCAGGTGATATCTTGTTGTGGTTTTAATTTGGATCTCTCTGATGGCTAGTGATGTTGAGCATCCTTTCATATGTCTGTAGGCTGTCTGTATGTCCTCCTCGGAGGAGTGTCTGTTCAGGTCCTTTGCCCATTTCTTAATTGGATTGTCTGTCTTCCTGGTGTTGAGTCGTATGAGTTCTTTATATATTTTGGAGGTTAAACCCTTGTCCGATGTATTATTGGCAAATATGTTCTCCCATATGGTCGGTTCCCTTTTCATTTTGATGATGATTTCTTTATCTGTGTAGAAGCTTTTTAGTTTGGTGTGGTCCCATTTGTTTATTTTTTTCCCTTTATTTCCCTTGCCCCAGGAGATACATTGGCAAAAATATTACTACATGGGATATCTGAAATTTTCCTGCCTGTGTTTTCCTCTATGACTTTTATGATATCATGACTTATATTTAAGTCTTTTATCCATTTTCAGTTTATTCTGGTGTATGGTGCAAGTTGGTGGTCCAGTGTTGTTTCTTTTGTTTGCATGTACCGGTCCAGTTCTCCCAACACCATTTATCGAAGAGACTCTCTTTACTCCATTGTATGCTCATGCCCTCTTTGTCAAGTATTAATTGACCATAGATACTTGGGTTTATTTCTGGGCTCTCTATTCTGTTCCATTGATCTATGTGTCTGTTCTTATGCCAGTACCAGACTATCTTATTTTCAGTGGCCTTGTAGTACAGTTTGATATCAGGTATTGTGATCCCTTCAAGTGTGTTCTTCTTTCTCGAGATTGCTGAGACTATTCAGAGTGTTTTTTGGTTTCATATAAATTTTTGGAGTATTTGTTCTAGATCAGTGAAATATGCCATTGGCATTTTAATAGGGATTGTGTTGAATCTATGGATTCTTTGGGTAGTATGGACATTTTAATGATGTTATTCTTCCAGTCCATGAAGAGGGTATATGCTTCCTTTTATTTGTATCTTCCTCAGTTTCTTTCTTCAGTGTCCTATAGTTGTCAGAGTACAGGTCTTTTACCTCCTTGTTTAAGTTTATTCCTAGGTACTTTATTTTTCTTGTTGCTATAGTAAATGAGATTTTTTCCCTAGTTTCTCCATTTTTCCTTTTAATACCAGTGCTGAGTATGGGAGGGTCATAGATGATGAAAGTAATCTTTTTTTCTTTTTGTAATCCTTCACTAGGCTGAATTGTGAAGGATATCTTTGAAAAGCATTTTCAGAGAGTTCACCAGATCTTCCATGTGAATGAACATGCAACAGGAGATGGGGTTCTCTCAGTGATTAAGGTAACTAGGGGAAGAAAGCCTGACTTTGCTCCCTGACTGTCAGAGAGGCTCTTAAAAATATCATATCTGGGGGCCAATAGTTTTAAAGCCTGCAGTTTATTCTATTATACATTTTTCTCAAAATCATTTTTCTCAGAGTAGAGTATATTCTTTCCCAGTTTGTGATCACCCCTGCTGAGTAGCAGAAAAACTGAAATGGTTCCCACTAAACTAGGAGGCATAAGCTGTGTGTCACAAATAATGTCAACATAACACTAATTACACTTCCCTTGAAAAGAAAGTCTGTTCTTTCAAAGTAGGCTTGTTGAGAGTTTTTCTTTATCAGATTATGGAGCTGCATATATCTTGTTAAAAGTCAACTCATAGCAAGAGACTGATGTTTTCAGTGGCAGCCAAGTACATGGCACCTTGGCTTAGTAATTGCAGAGACAGCAGGATCTTCTGAATTGCACTCCTCTTAAACCAATTAGACTAGCATTCTTTTTTTTTTCGGGGTGGGGGGTTCCTCAGGGAGCCTCCTTTCAACCCCTAATAGACTTCAGGGAGTACTGAAATGTCCCATAATTAAACTAGGTAGCATCTATAAAATGACCCTTCTTGGGAACAGAGTCCCCACCCATATCTTAAGCCAGTAGTGCCTCCATCCAGAATTAATACCTGAGGGCCAGATCACTCCTTGGTATCTGCCATTTTTCATGGAAGTAATAAAGGTCACCTTTTCACATGAGGATGGTCTTGAGATAGTATCTTCTGAGCCTAATGTTCCTGTTATAGACTCTGGAGTACTTAGCTAATTCCTACTGATGGAATTAGGTAGATTAACCTGCAGAGGAAACCCAAATGATAGAAAAATTGGCTTTTACCTAAGGAGAAGCCTTAGGGAGTTGATACAAAGATAATCCTTGTATTCCATGTCCTCCAGCACAACATATTTTAAAATGACATTGCTCATATATACAGATATGAATGTTAACATACTATTTACAAAAAGTCCTCTTGTCTCCTTCTCTGTATGGGCCAAAATGGGTTGTACAGATGTTGCTTTTGCTCACTAAACCCCAGTTTTTTTCTAGGACTTCCCTATCCCTGTTATCCAGCCTCCTTTTGTGACAACAGATCTGTTGATTTTTTTTTCCTTATCTTTCTCTTTAGGCTAGTCATCTAGCAGCCACACACAACTTTTGAAATTTTCCTTTTAAAAGTCATATAATATTAATTGCAGCACTTATCACTTATAAGTGCCTTTTATGTTCTAGGCAAGTGCTGTACACATATTTGTTATTTCATGTTAACTTAACAGTAACTCTAGGAAGTAAAATTTGTTTCTTCTTTACAGATAATAAACTGAAGACCAGAGAGGTATGTCACTGACATAACACAGGGAGCCAGGGGTGGAGCTGTCTATACTACACTTCAGAGATTGTTCCTTTTTATTTTTATTTTATTTTTCAAGTGAGGGGAAGGGATGGAGAAAGGCAGGGATAGAAACACCGATTGGTTACCTCTCACATACCCCCAACCGGGGACCAAACCTGCAACCCAGGCATGTGCCCTGACTGGGAACCAAACCCGTGAACTTTTGGTTTGCAGACCAGCACTCAATCCACTGAGCCACACCAGCCAGGGCCATACTTCAGAGATCTTAATTACCACACTATACTCAAAGCACTAGAATGTGGCAAGCGAATTCTAAGTTGTTGGGACTTCCTGCCTCCTTGTGGGATCATCATCTATGTCTTCTTTCAGAACATAGGTGCACATGTAAAGAGTTCATTCTCAAAGGGAGATTTAGTTGTGCAAGAGAGATGGAGCAAGGGATGTGTTGGTCCCTCTAACTTAGAGATGAACGTTTTGGATGGACTAGCATTTATTTCTCTCCCACACAGCCATTCACCATTTGTTTATCTTTTTTCTCACCTTTTATAATATTATTACCCCACTCTCCTACATGATGTTTATGTTAGACAGCTTCTATGAGGCTATGCTCTTTTCTACACCAAAAAAAAAAAGAGGAATCATAAGGATTTGAGTTACAACTGAAAATCCCATCACTTGCAGAATGTTAATTCAGGTGCAGGTACATCAGGTGCTGAGGAAGCCTGCTGTGCAGATCAGCATGTCCTGGCCAGAATTCCACATAAACGTTGCATTCTCTTAGCAGACAATACTGGTAAAATTACTCTCTGGTCATATCATGTGGTAAACAACAAGAAAACCTATCAATGAATACTTTCATAAATTTTATTGATGGTAACAGTGTCCAGAAAATTAGCATAGACTACGGATTCGCAAGCTATGCCCCAAATGCCAGCTGCCTGCTTTTGTAAATAAACTTTTGAAAAAGACTTTGTTTATTTTTAGAGAGAGGGGAAGGGAGGGAGAAAGAAAAGGAGAGAAACATCCATGTGTGATTGCCTCTCACACATCCCCCCCTGGGGACCTGGCCCGCAACCCAGGCATGTGCCCTGACTGGGAATCGAACGGTGACCCTTTGATTCATAGGCAGGCATTCAATCCACTGAGCTACACCAGCCAGGGCTGTAAATAAACTTTTGTTGAAACCATCATGCTCATTCTTTATTACCTACCACTGCCTTCTGTGCTACAGCAGAATTGAGTAGTTGCCACAAAGACCAGATGATCCATAGAACCTGACGTGTTACCATCTGCCCCATCACATAAAGTTTGCCAGCTCCTGGCATAGGTTAAACATACTATGTCTACAAATCCTTGTCCCCTCCCAAGCCATTTTCTTTTCTGTAGGACTTGGATCTATAGCTAATCTTAGAAAGTATGGAACTCATAGTAGTCAATTTGTCCTTCGAATTTTTTCCTACTCAAATTAAGCTCACCAAGAAAGCATATTCACAAATTGGGCTTACGTATGCACAAAGAACTATGTTTTATATGCCTCGTTATAGTTATTCATACATCCTATATGGTTCTCCCAATTTATTCCTATTCTGGATAACCGTTTTAAGATTTAACCATTCTCAAGTATCCAAAAAGTTGAAACTCATGTTTCCTAATTATGATTTTACCCTCATTTTAATATATTGACCCCTCTGTAGCATGAAAGGAGTCATAGACAATATGAAAACAAATGGGCAGGGCTGTGTTCCAATAAAACTATTTACCAAAGCAGGCAGCAACCTGGATTCAGCCCAAGGGACATGTCATGTGATCCCCACTGTACAGTATACATATATAAAGACTTTAGAACAAAAAGACTTGAGAATGATACATTAAAGCAAACATTCTGGGTGAGTTTTACACACACTGCATATAATACAATAACAATAACACAGCTATATTTGAATCAGGACAGGAAAGTATCTTGTGATTGGTGTTTTATGTGTATGACCTATAATAGTTATGTAGACATTGGCTGGAGTTCCTGGAGGAGAGAATTGTAATGGGCCATGTTATCACCATCCCTTGAGGTTCCTGTTCCTTACTATAGTGACTTTGTCTTTATATTTATGTTGTTTGTTCTTATGCTTACATTATTAGCTCTAGTGTTTACTTTCTTTACCAGCAAATACCTTCTACCCATAAGTGAAACTAATACAGAGGTTACTTTGGATATAAATCACCATTTTAAGAGTTAAGGTAGGGGGGCTCTGGTTTTGATCATTTGCATGTCAAACCCTAAATTTATCTTTCAGGTTTAGAAGGAATTAATCCTTCCATTGAAATCTCAAAATGTGATCTGGATAAAGGAACGGGTATCTTAGTCAAGGAAGTGATTGTTGAACATGGAGGTAAATTTTTTATTTGAGCTTTTTGTTGTTTTTGTTATATTTAACAGATTTCCTAATAATGAACCAACCCTGCATTCCTAGAATAGAATTTTCTACTTTTCAAGTATTTTGAATTTGGTTTGCTAAATTTGCTGGTTTAAATTTTATTTTTCTGTTTTATTTGATTTTTTTTTTTTTACTATTTTGTTTGTTCAAAAGTTGAGTTTTTTGGTTGCGGTGGCAATCTTTGTCAGTTTTAGTGGGCCATATGGTTTCTGCCATTGTAACATGAAAGCAGCCACAGATAATACATAGTGAAGAATGTGCCTGTTTTCCAATAAAACCCTGGTTATAAAAAAACATGGTGGCTGGATTTGGCCCATGGGCTGTAGTTTGCCAACTCCTGATCTGTGACATTTTACTCTTAGAACCTTTGCTCTCATAGTTTCTGCTTAGTTATAGTGGGCTTCCTCAACTTTGTGCCTCTCATCTCCACTTGTAACTTCTTAGAGCACTTTTTCACCTCCAGTCTCTTCTACTGATTACCTGTTTCTACCCATATTTCACAATTTTATGTTTCTGAGAGCACAGGTGGTAGCCAGACGGTATGCTTTGTGTGTCATTAGTATCCTGTTCTGGGATGTGAAAGGGCTTTGCTTGGCTATCTACCTTGCTGCTTCAGTCTAATCAATTCCAAATAGTTATATTCCTTTTCAGGAGTGTCTTCCTAGCAATCCAAATTTTATTGCAAGAAATGTGCTCATTTGGATCAGTTTAAGAAGTTTACAGGAGGGGAAGGTGGTATAAGGGGGATAAATGGTAATGGAAAAAATACAATAAAAATAATAATAACAATCTAATTTTAAAAGTTCACAGAATTCAACTCTGTTGTGGTATCATTAATGTGATTCAGCTTTTTTCCTCTGGCTTTCTGCCTGACATGTTGCCTCTGCTACCAACTAATTTTCTTATACTTTGGCTTCCTATCTTCTAGCTACTGAATACTTGTATTTTTTCTTATTCATAACTTTAGTGTTTGCAATCTGTATAGATGTGCCTTTTATTTTACCTCATGTTTCTGTCTGCAGACTATCTGCTTTAGCTCTTGTTCTTCATGCTCCCCGGTTGTCATTAAATTGAGAATCTGATTGTCTTGGGTTGTTAAGTTTCCTAAGATTGTAGAGCTGGCAGTTGCTATTTGGCCGATCTAGGGCATTTCCCCCTATTGAGTGCCAAATGCAAATGTCTTTCTTCAGCTTTGTGTGATCCCAAACTACTTTAGACTAATACAACTCAGCTATTATAAGTATATCCAGAATCATTTAATTGCTCTAAAACTAGAAGGTAACCAACGCAGTCATGGGACATGAATCATACCTGACCATTTTGGGAAGTAACAGTTTCACAAGTAACTACACAATCCTACTTTCCTCATATCCATGAGTCTCTTCCTGGTACTAACTAGCTTCCTTATCCTCTGTTCTTTATCCTGTTGGTGATGGATAGTTTCTGCTTATTTTCAGCTTCTGATTCCTGTGCTTACTGACAAATTGATCTTAGTTAAATCCTTCCTGGTATGTTTTTTCATTATGTGTTCATTTATTTCAGATGCTGAATTTCTATTCCTGTTTTCCCCCAATTTTAACTTGGATCTAATTTCTCACCTCATCCTTGTTTGGGACCAGCTTTCATGTCTTGACATGTCATAAGCTGTTGACCAGCTTGTGGATGTCTGTCTTCTGATCCTTACTTACCCTTGATCTGACCAACCATAGATCTGGAGGAGGGATAGTTGGTCACAAGAATGCTTTCTTAGTCAAGCTTGTTTGCAGTAGTTTCCTTTAGAAGAATTTTGGGCATGGGCAACACTATGACATGTTTACTTTATTCTTTCTGGTTTAGCTCTCTACAGCTCCTTGACTGCAGCATCTACCAAGTCTCTTGAAGTGTCACCTTCTAGTGGACGTAAAATCTAAATTTTGCCCTGTTTGGGTGGCTCAATTGGTTGGAGCGTCATCTCATGCACTGAGAGGTTTCAGGTTCCATCCCTGGTTGGGGCGTCTACAGGAGGCGACCAATCAATATCTCTCCCTTCCTCCCTAAAAACCAACAAAAATCCTTGGGTGAGAGTTAAAAAAATAAATAATTTTAAAGAAATCTAAATTTCATATCACAATTTTGTTTGTACATCTTTGAAACAAAGGACATTCTCTACAAGATCATAGCCAATTTCCCTAAACTGCATTCCTCCTGAGGGGCTGCTATGCTTCTTACAACTACTGGTTGGGGCACTTCTGATTGCTCGAAACAAATTCAGTGAGATAATGACAGGTTATTGGCTGGCCACTTGGGAATAATGGTGACTGAGATCACATGAAATTCCAAATATAGTGGACCTTAATTTGGTTATACTCCTTAAGGATGGTACCTGGTTCCAGAGAAGCTCTGGGAAACTCAGCAGCAAGAGTTTGTGGATCTTCATGTTAGGATAGTGCCACTTATATAACTGAACTAATCTTTCTGCTTATCTTTTGTTTTATTTCTCCCATTACTTATTGGCTCACCCATCCACTTTATCTTACTTTCCTACCTCATATTTTTAATTTATTCATAAGGTTCTGCTTACTTAGGGCTTCACCTTTGTCATAAATTTTGCTTGCTTGTGGCTCTCACGGCCTCATCTCTGCATTTGTATTAGCTTCCTGTGTGTTCTTTCAGTCTTAGTTCCCTTTGTCAACTATGGTTACTTTTGGTAGCCCAATTCTAATTCCTGAGAACATAAATTTACTAGCCTCGATTTATCCCCATTTAGTTAGATATTTATATACCAACAACAGTTCGTAAGACTTTACTTTCATGTTCTGCAATTAATACAATTATTACACCCAGTCTCTGCTTCTTTCACTCTACTTCGCTTCTTCTAGCTTCTAATGCATCCATTAATCACAGACTTCTCCATTCTTTATTTCAGGGGTTGCAATTTGCAAATGCCTGCAGAGTCCAGAGGGGGTATGTCAACGTAAGAAACATTCAGACCTGTAGAGAATTTTTGTGAGTTTATTTGAGCCAAACTGACGACAATTGCTGAGAAGCAAAACCTCAACGAGTTGAGAAAATGTTCCAGAGAATGGCAGTTTTGCACCTTACTTTATATATTACAGTCAAAACAGGAGGTGTAAGGGGGTTAAATGAAATCCATTGGTGATAGATTTAGGGAGGCAGGAGAAAGCAAAGTGGGGAAACTTCTGCGATTGGATAAAAGATAAAATGATAGACACATACTTCTTACACTGGTGGGTACAACATAGTTAACAGTCAGCGATTAACATGATAACAATAACAATGAGGGGATTTGTGGTCTCCCCGTGGTGCTGTGCCTATGCTTTGAGGGCCTGGAAAAAAGAAATTTAACATTCCAGAAATATGTTATCATAGATGCAAAAAGATGACAGCTCAGTTAAGGTAAAGATTGACCTTCGTTAGAAAAAATACCAGCCTAGGACATGATTACCCTCCATGAACTGCTTTTAGTTAGAAAGTTTTAATTTCAGACCATCTTATATGGTTTAGGTCTCTGGGTTTGTAAGGCCAGCATGCTGGCCTCCCCTGAGCTTGTCAGGTTTAGTAGATGTGTAAGATGGTTCTGATATTTATTTTCTTCCTTTTTATTGAAGCGCTGTTTTGGGTTTCTTTTTTATTGTTGTTTTGTTTTCTGTTGGGCTTTTCTTTTATCTACTTTTGATAGAGACATTGGAAAACAGATTACTCTTAAAATGAAAACAAGTGTGCCAGTGTAATGGTAAAGAGAAGCTGATGCTTTTAAGAGAATATAGTCGGGAGTATTTGGGATTGTGGTTCCCTGGAACATGCACCTTTCATCCGAAGGAGAAGGCTTTTTATTCCTTGGCTCCTGCTGATAGTTGCCCAGTGGAAATACAGACCAATATTGACAGGATTTTCAGCTTTCTATAAGGAACCTGATTGTGAGCTGTTATCTTAATTGTTTTTTTAATGCCACAGGCCCACACAGTATGTTTATAAATGCTTTCATAAACTCATAGCTTTTGCTTCTTCATGATTTTGGCATATCTGTAGTGTTACCTTTTTCTAATGTGGTATGAAATGGTGTTTCATACTCTGCCTGGACAGTATTTAAAACTAGGTCACAGTTTTTAATGGAGTTGTATAGAATAGAATAGAACAGATTAGGGAAAAAGTAGAATATAGAATGTAAATAAGAAAACACTAGCCTCTACCTGGCAAAAGGTAAGTACTTTGTGAAGTTTTTGTTCCAGCTATATGTTTGTATGTATGTGTATCTTTGGCCCAATCTAATTGTACTTCTTTCTATGGATTAAACAATTTTACAAGACTTTGTGAAACACTGTGAGCCAAATGGCATCCTTTGGAGTAAACCTCTTCTGTAGACACATCTCCTCCGGTCCACACAGTGTTTCTTAGAAATCTGATGGTTGCCAGGGACTGGAGAGAGGGGAAAAGTGGGAAGTTGTTTAATGGGTATAGAGTTTCAGTTTTGCAAGATGAAAAAGGTTTGGAGAATGTTTGCTGAACAATGTAAATACATTTAACACTGCTGAACTGTACATTTAAAATGGTTCAGATGGTAAAAAATAGAACAAGAATAGATCATTAAACAGCAAATTCACAGTCATCAGAATACCCTTGGGCATGTTAGATGTAACAGCTTCAGATTTAAAAGTTGTATGACCATCTTTGATGCAATCGTCCACTCCTGTGTATGAAGTGGCAGCAAACTATAACCCACAGACCAAATGTGGGCCCCTGCTTGGAGTTTCGTTTTTTTTTTTAGACCTTATGAGCAAACAATAGTGTTTACATTTATTTATGGTTAAAAATAATCAAAAAAAGAATAACAGTTCATGATATGCAAAAATTATACAAAATTCAGATTTCAGTTTATTGGAACACGGCCAGACATTCATTTTTGTATTGTCTCTGGCTGCTTTTATGCTACTGGTGGCAGAATAGAGTAGTCATGACAGAGAGCAAATGGCCTGCAAAGGCTCAAATGTTTACTAACTGGCCATTAACAGAAAAACTTTGAAGTTGCTCCATTTGCAGCAGTTGCCAGGCCCCTTACAATATCATCTTTGCTTGGCTTTAAATGCCCAATTAGCAGCTTTGTCATGGACTACTAGTGACTACTATTATTCTATTCTAATATGTGGGGAGATTCTTACTTCCTTATTCCCTGTTGTGATACCCTAACCAATTCCAGAAAACTCACATTCTCAGTGAACTTTAGTTGTGGTTAGAATCCTGTTAGCAATTTCTGGTATTTATTTTCAAGGAGCAAACTTCTGCTGGGCCAGCCAAGCAATTGGGACGGCCCATGGCTGTGTATGGCCAGCCTTTAAGGTAGACTAAGATCTCACAGAGTTGAAATAAAGGAAAATCTGTATCTGAATAAAGACAATTAAAAAATAAAGAAAATAGCCCTGACTGGTGTGGTTCAGTTGGTTGGGTGCTGGTTCGCAAAGCAAAAGGTGCTCAGTTCAATCCCTGATTGGGGCGTGTACGAGAGGCAATTGGTCAATGTTTCTCTCTCTCTCCCTCCCTTCCCATTCTCTAAAAATAAATAAATTAAATCTTTTTTTAAAAAGATAAAGATAAAATAAAATAAAATTCTATTTTTTTTCTGAAGAGAACAGTTTGAGGATTGGAAATGGTTCCAAGACAGATCTGGAAATATTTGCAACCGGATTTGTGTCATTCATCCAGTATGCCACCTTTAACATCATTTTAAAAAATAAAACAAGTATATATTTCAATTATACAACATGATGATTTGATCTTCATAGTGAAATAATTACTCAAATGTTATCATCTCACCTACTTACCATTTTTTTTGTGTGATGAAAGCACCTGAAACCTACTCTTAGGAAATTTTCAGTATCCAGTACAGTATTAACTGTAGACATTGTGCTTGTACATCACATGTCTAAATTCCTCTTTGTCTCTGCTTTTTCTTACCTTCCTCATTGTTTACTCAGGTTTTAGTTTGCCGCCTAGCTTTATTCGTATTCTGCTTCCTCATAAATTTTCAACTACTCATCACTAAACCTTGTTTATTGCTACAGTGTCCTTGGATATATTTCCCAACTCTGTTCTTTAAGATTCAACTCTTTTGGGTCTCACTCTTTTTAAATTTCAGAAACTTTATTCCTCAGTGCATAAATTTCAGTGGCTTAGCTCACCTCTGCTTGGGTAGTCACTTTTTGAGTCATTCTGTGATACCACACTTGGGTGTAGTGTGTCCCACTGCTGGTACATTCTGCTTTGACAGGACAAGTCACATTTTAAAATCCATTGCCTTTTTGGACTGCATCTTTACTAGAACTATATGGATGGGACAGTTTGCCTTAGATGGGACTGTGAGTATGGCTATCACTTGATTCAGATGTGTTTGTATTGCATTTCTACATCTTGACCACTAAGCAGATATGCCCCTCATATCGTATATTCATTTCTAAATATGCATCTATCTATACTTTTCCAGCTCTTACTTAAGCAGAAATGTTGTAAAATAACTAAATCACAGCCAGATACTATAATCTGAACTTATGTTCTGAGGTCACTTTAGAAATTTACCTGCCAATTGCAGAAGCACCCACCTATCTGTGATTTTCCTTGACCACTTGAGTTTTTTCTGGTTTTGTAACTGTACCAAAACTTACCTTCATTGGATATGTGATCCTGTGATAATAACTTTTCCACAGCTCCCAAAGGCTCTTAACATTCCAGCCTAGGTTGTGATGGGGTTTATCTGTTCACTATCCCACTACCATATAACAATCAGGTCTTAAATAGTTTACAATTCTACTGAAGGTTTGTTTATGTAGCCCAGCTCTATACAATTGTCTAAATTACATATGATTTCTGGTTTTGAGAGGTAAGACACAGGCTTAGCTCAAGAAATAAATGTTTATCATATAGACAGACATAGTAAGTGCGGAGGAGGAACACTTTCCTTTACACTCAAGGTTCTAATAACTAAAAAGATATGAGACAGATTATCAAGAGAAAAGAACCAAATTTAAGACATACATATGTATGGGAACCCCGCAAATGTGAGTCAGAGATCTGTCACACAGGAGAGGTTCAGAGATCGAAAGGGCAGTGGAGATACAAGACATCCTGACCTAGCAATGAGGTCATGCACCTTGGGGTCTCGAAAGGGTCATTGCAGGATGCTAAGGAGGGCAGATGTTTAGTAAATAGAAGTTTGCCCTGCCATGTAGGTGGGTCAAAAAGAGATTGTGGCTGATGATGTCTTATTATGGGCAAGGCCCCTAATTCAGGTTCTAGGTAGTTAAAGGGAGGGACAGAAGTTTCTCTTGAGCCTGAAGATAAAATTGTCTTCAGCTGAAAACAATCTGTATACCACAGAGGCACTTCTTGGGGTAGTTCATTCTGGACCCACCACATAATGTACCCGCAGTAAGGAAGATCAGAATTTCACAAAAATCTTAACAATAGTGTGGCACGGAACTGCATCTGTGGCATCTTTATGAACTTAAACAACTGGAGTTTGTGGGCCGTTTCTGTTTCATTTACTCGATTCAGCTCTTCTTCCTGTTCGCCTGCCTTATCATTTACAGTTTTCTTACTCATCTCCTTCCTTATGACTGGCTTTGCTATTACCCTATCTTTGGTGAGGCTTTTAGTTTCAGCTTTTATTGCTAGTGACTTAGTTCTCATTGTTTCTATTCAAATTCCAAAGACTGAGAATCTATTTGTCCTGGTTTATCTTTATTTGTGCCCCACTTTCTCATGCTTAGACATGTCGTAGGCTGCTAGCAATGTATGGCTTGGTCCCATCAACTGTGCTCAGTGGAAAGGATGTAATACTGGATAATGTGAAACAAAACCTGGTCATCATGAGCTGTGCTACAGCAGGGAAAATGGATAAGGGTTGTGATCTTTAGAAAGAAGTGGGTGTACTTTTGGTAGGAACCTGAACTGACACATGTACTTCAATGGTTCTCAAACTTCAAGACCTATGGTCTAATCCATGTTACTCCACATTTGTTCGAATGATAACTGAGCACTGTGTCTGACTATAACAAACAAAATTATGTTCTTCAGGGTTAGGACCTCATGGCTATATCAGAATTTGCACATCATTGCAAGAAAAACAACTTTCAAACCCTGCTTTACTTATTTCTTTGAAGTTTCTATAATACAGCTACTACCAGTTGCCTCAGAATTTCACCCTAAATGGGTGCATGTATGAGTCACAAAGGCAATTGTATAATTAGTGGCTTTGCCACGACATAACCTGGAATTCTAAAAACAAAACAAAATGTTCCATCCTGATATATGGAATGGATTCTGAGTGATTCTCACTCCCTAATCACACCCCAACAATTCCAAATGTTTCTTATTTCTACTGAGGGTCTATTTCATACTAGTGTATATCTGATACAAATTTCTATACTAAGTTGTCTCTTTTGGTCTGAAGAAATGAAACTTATCCTGCCTCACTAATAGAAGTTTACATGTAGAACAAGGAGTAAGATGAGGATTTAATGGGAATCTAAATACAGGAACAATATTGAGTATGGGAACTGGATTCAAGCAGCTCTTGGCACCTTAACAGCAGGTATTTTTGGATCAACATTCATGTGCTACACCATTGACATCACTCAGCCACTCTATTGTCTTCCCTCCTAGCTCAGTGGTTCTCTATTAGAGCTGTACATTAGAATCAATGTGAGAACTTTAAAAATAAATAAGAGCAACACATTGTGATTTAATTGGTCTGGAGTTGCTCTGGGCATCACTATTTTTAAAGCTCCTTTCTACTCTTCATGCTTTTGCTATTAATTGGTTTCCCCAACCTTTATTTCTCTACTTTCTAGCTTCTGCTTACTTGTACTCATGGATGGTGGTACCTTGTAAATTTGCCTTTTCTTGGCCTTCATGAACTTCTTGAGAGAAGAGACTGTGGGCATGACAGCATAATTGAAATGTCTGTTGTAACAGTTGGCAAACATTTTCTATAAAAGTCCAGATAGTATATACTTTAGCCTTGTGGGCCACACAGTTGTTGAAATTATTGTTTCAATTATTCATTTGGAGAATCAACCACAGATAATGAATGCAAAATCTGTCCCCAGCCAGATTTGACCCATTGGCTGTAGTTGCTGACTCCTGTCCTATTCCCTCCTTGTTTATAGTAAAATTTCTTATTCTTTCTCAGTATTTGCTTAGCTACTATTCTCCAATTCATCATTAACTTGATTTTAAGAATTACTTTGTAAAATTCTGCTTTATAAAAGGAATCTGATGAAGAAAAATAAACTAACAAAAAAAAAATAGAACCACAGGTGTGGAAACATGGAACAGACTGAAAGTGACTGGAGGGGTGGGGGAGGGGGTAATGGTGGAAGGAAGGGGAAGGGACTAGATGAAGAACATGTATAAATGACCCACGGACAACGGTGTAGGGACTGACTATGGGAGTGGGGGGGTGGGATGGGCAGAGGAGGGCAAAGGGGGAAAAACTGGGACAACTAAGAGAATAACAATAAAAATGATTTAAAAATTCACTTGGTGATATTGTAATAGTATTTCATTTGTAAATTCATTTGGTCAAAATTAACATGTTTATAACATTTATTCTTCCCTTCTAGAGATATTTATTCAAGTCTTATGTCCTAATAATCATAATTTTCATTATGTGAATTCCTAGTATTTCTTATGGTATTGTTTATTTTATGTTGTATGTAGTGACATTTAGATTTTTCTTTTAATAGTTAGTTTTATTTGTAGTTTATTTAAAAATGGAAGTGCTATTTTTCCTGCTTATAAAGAGGTACTTATAACCAATTCAGGTATCACAGGGATATAAATACAATTAAGATAAATTATAATCCCATCATTCAACTAAAACTATTAAACTTTTGGTATACACTTCTTGAATGTCAGGCTGTCTTTGTCTGTTATTGAGAATTTATTTTGTCTAATTATGCCACCCATTCAGATTCTGTGCTGATTAAGCAATTTTATGGCTATAATTTGGCTACAAAAAAAGAAAAGTATATGCTCTTCATGTGAAAACAAGTATTCTGGTTGTTACAGAAACAACCCCTCTCCCCTGGGGTTTTTCTGTACTATGGTTCTTTGTCTGCTGCCACGTTAGGAACTGTGGCTCTCAATGTCAGAGTTTGGTAAAAAGGAAAGTAACTATTTATTCAAAAGTTATACGGATTTAGAGTAATGGCAGAATGTCGCCTTTACATCCCAAAGTCCCTTTAAAACACACACA
>PVJD01014141.1:0-30484 GCA_004026545.1 Mormoops blainvillei | reverse complement strand
CTGAGGGCCTCTGGGCTTCACTGCAGTGACTCCGTTCATTCACCCAGGCTCTGGGCATCCGAGCAGAGCAAGACGGGAACGGGCCCGCTTGGCACTGAGCTGCTTCTCTGGCACAGGGGCACCGCCGCGAAGGGAGTACACTAAAGTGACGAGGGCGTCACGTGCGAACGAGAAGTTTCTCCTGCCAGGGCCACGATGACTGGGTTAAGAGAGGCCTCCGGGGGAGGGCGGGGGGCAACGGTCGAGGTTACATTTCAGCAGAAATGCATCTGAACTGAGCTCCCGAGTGTGAGAAGCAGCAGGTACACGGTGAGCTGAGAGAACGTACCGAGGGGACAGACAAGGTCCTGGCGGGTGTGTCCAGGGCTCGGGGCAGGGGGCCTGACCTGGCTCGTGGGGGGGAGACAATCCCACCCATAAAAGGGGAGCCAGTCCACGCAGTCCGTCTTCTGCTTAGTCCCAGCCTGGAAAGAATTCCTTCAACAGGTGTTCACGCGGCACCACTGGGGGAAGGGGCACAGAGTGAAGGGGTCACATCGCACAGACAAATGAGACCACAGGGGGTTAGGATCTTGCGCGAGGCTGAGAGAAGCCGAGAAAACCAATAACCGTAATACACGAAGGTAAGGGCCGTGGTAGGTTGTTGGCTCTGCGGAGCTCAGAAGAGATAGAGCTCCGCCTGGGGAGGGCGGGGGACAGAGGCCCCCGTGGCTGGAACCTTCCAGGCAGAGGGAGCAGTGTGTGCAAAGCTCGCAGTGGGAGGAAGCAGGACCGTCTGGGAGAACTTGGGGGAAGTGGGGCGGCAAGGGGGGGTGGGAGGCAAGGCTGGGATGGCTGGGGTGGTGGGGGATGGCCTGACCATGGGAGTCCTGTCCTTGTGAAGATGAGGCCGAGCAGGACGTGATCACATGCGGTTTCAGAAAGAGCCGCTGGAGGGAGGAGAACCTGAGGCTCAGACAAATGTGGTGACACCCGGCTTCCGAGGCCCTGCTCTCTCTCCTCTACCCTCTACGCACGCACGCACGCACGCACGCACGCTGCCGGGTGGGAGGCCTGCGTCGCTGTCCAGGCACACGGCGCCAGGGCGCTGGCCCTCCCCCGTCCTCGAGTTTGGCAACCCCTTCCCACCTCGGAGTCTCGCCCTGGTGTGCCTGCCCCTGGAGGGCCCTTCCTGGGCTCTGCGCGCCCTGGACCCCTTTCCCCGCCTCGGGGCCGCACCAGCTTATTCCCAGGGTCGCCCTGACAACACATCTCGGTGCATTTGTCCGTGCAGTTTATTATCTGAACCTTCTCCCTGTAGAAAGCAGGGAGCTTCACCGCGTCTCTGTCATTCGTGACTGTACCCACAGGCTCGGAGCTCATCAAGTGCTCTGGCAGGGAGACACAGGGACGGTGCCGGGGTGGGGGTGTGGGGGGCGGCGATGAGGAAGGAGGCGTGGGCCCGACTCGGCCTGGAATGGGGGATCCGAGGAGAGAGGGTGAAGAGGCTGTGCACATGACGCCACTCTGAGTCGTGTTTGTGTTGCGACTGAACCGGTCCCTTTGAAAACAGATGAGAAACTGAGGAAGCCTTGCTACGGGAAAACTACAGAGGGCGGAGAAAGCTTCACCGGAAGGAGGCCGTGATGATCAAGGTCATGACTCCAGAACCAGCCCGCATTCTGCAAAGGCCAAGCGAGCCAGGGGGAGCTGAGGGATCGAGGACACTTCTGGCCGGCCTGTTAGCCCGTCGCCAGGCCTGGCTCTGGGAGGCGCCACGTCTGCGACTCTCGGACTTCACAGCAGCCTGTTGTGATCGACTCCGCCCCCACAAACGAGAAACCTGAGCCCCAGGCCGAGGTCCAGTGACCTGCCCAACGCGACACAGCCAGGGAGCAGCAGGGGCGGGACCTGAACCCGGGAAACGCGGTCCCCGCGGCGGCACCCTGACGCGCTGAGTTGAACCTCTGTTGGGTCTGAGCTGCGCTTCAGGGGAGCTGCTGAGTCATCCTGTCATTGTTACAGTTGTTACAGCACTCACTTTTTGTCACTGGGGTTAGACGGCACAGGCTGATTGCTGTGGCAAAGAATCCTCCGGTCTCAGTGGCTTCATGCCATGGAGGTTTATTCACCTTCCACTGCTGACTGCAGTCAGCAGGCGTGCTGGGCTCCAGTCACTCAGGGACACCGCCCACCGTGGCCACCCCAGGGGCCTGGGCGTCCTCTCGACGCGGCACGAGGACCCTGTGCTCCCTCGGCCGGAACGCAGTTGCGTGGCCTCACAGAGGTGTCCGGGGGGCTGAGGAGCAGTCGAGCTTGTGCCCGGGGGACGGTGGGGGGCGTCTTGCCAATGCTGCCTCGACGCTTATTTTTAAGGACTTCTGTAGGGAGGCCTGGCAAGCAGCAGCTGCCAGGACCAGAAGGCACTGGCTCTGTCCCTGACTCCACCAGTGGCCAACTGTGTGTCCCACCTCCTTTGGCCTCTCGTTCCTTATCAGCGGGGTGGGGACCCCACCAACCACGTGACTCGTTCCCACCTTCTTCCAGTTCAGACTGTCTACGTGATAAAGCAGCATTTCACTCTTTTTAATCATCAGAGTGCTCCCGTCGACTCTACACTGATGACCTTTTTGTGCTTTTGTTCTAAATTGCAACCATAATTCCAACACGGATTCAGAGAGGAAAATACTGCCTCCTGTCCCGGAACCCTCAGTATCTGGTTACACAGCAGACAGGCACACTCCCAGGAGGGAGAAGGGCTCCCACTTTGCATCTGGACTAGTAACTGGAAGCAATTAATTAAGCTGGGGAGAATACAGAACCTGTCCCATCGTGCCCGGGGCCAGCTTTCAGTTACAAACCTCGCCATGTGCCTGCAGATCAGTTGCCGCGACCTGACGATCTTTTGTACAACGCGGTACCTAATCTAGGGGAGGGCACCTGAGCACACCAGGGGAGCAAGGTGGGACCCGTCGACGAAACACATTCCAGAACGGCAAGGTTAATGGCTACGAACCGAGGCTCCCCCTGTGCGCCGGCTGCGGCGGTGTGCAACGTTATCGTCACCTTGGGGATTTTGTGAGGACTGCACCGTGGCTTCGAGAGCTGGTGTGAGGTTTGGACAAGCAGGTAGAGTCATCTGGGGCTGCTGAAGATGTCACCGACCCCCAGGAGACCGGGAGGGGAGTCGGACAGACACTGTTCGGTGAGATTCCTATTTCAGAGAAAATCAATACCCGGGACTCGACAACCAGAGCGGGACCAGAGCTAGGAGACGGCGAGCCCAGACCAGGGACACTTCCTCCTGTCCCTCTCCCGCCACATCCACCGGAGAACACCCAGGCCAGGCCACACGTCCGCCCTCCAGCGCCACTCCTACCCTCCTCTCCCAGCTGCCACTGGCCCCAAACAATAATTATCACCTCCTCCCGCGCCCTCAGCAGCACAGGCCTCCCGCCTCAGGGCCAGTATTCTTTACACGGGCCGTCAAGCAGGGGCCCTGCTTGTGTAAAACCTGCGGCTCAACAGCAAACAGCGGCCACCGACACAGCTCAGAGGCCGCCCCATGGCTGGGGGGCCGCCTACCTCGTGGGCCTGGGTCACCGCGCGCTCTCCCCACTTGCTGCCGCCTTCAGCCACACGGTCCTTTCCAGTTCTTTTCAGGAGAAGCACGGGGTCCGATCGTTCATCTGAAAAAAAGCACAACAAACGCATCGTTTCTCTGTGTCTCCAGGCCTTCAGGGGCACCGCTTAGTGTACTAGCGACTGAACTCGCGGCTCTAAATTCCAAGGCTCTCGCCCTGAAGCGGGGTCTGCGGGTTGGAGGAAAACCTTTCGAGCCCATTACTTGCAAAGCAGTTGAGTCGACGTCTCAAGGCCTTTCGGACACCCCGACCTGTGCTGGCCGCTTCTGTGATTCGGAGCTGGGCAAGGTGGCCCGGCTCAGCCTGCCGGACCTCCCCCGGCTTCTGCTCCGAGTACTTTTCGTGATTACACTTTCACACGGGTCCGCTGCATTCTCTGACGAGCACGAAAAGGCAGGGATCGGTCTGAGTGCCCTGGGGTGCCCAACGCAGCTCCTCGCATGTGACACGTGCCCCATAAGTCGTCACTGACCAGATAGTGGGGCGGGCCCCTGTCCTGACTGTCCTTTCCTTCAAAACATTTTCCCTTGACCCTCTTCCAGGCCTCAGCGCTTGCTCCTCCCACCAGGCTGCTCCCATGTCCCTGGACCCAGAGCTTGACCCCAGGGCCCACCAACCACACTGGGTTCTGCCCTCGCCCAAGATCCATCCTTCACTCACCCCAAGGCACCTGTGCTCATGGGACAGAATCGGTGGTCCACCTGCTGCTACAGCCGGACTGAACCTGACAGTTTTCCAGAAACACCTGGGTGTTTGCTATGAACAGCGATCCCTAGGCCCACCCTCAGCCTACTGAACTGGGGTCTCCGGGAGAGCAGCCCAGCTGCCTGCACCTTTAATTCCCAGAATGGCCAGGCGCCCCTCGTGCAGTCCGCGGGGTGCTCGGTAAGGAGATGAGCAAGCACAGCGGTGACCGCAGCCCCCGGGGCAGGAGGCTCAGCGGAAGCCTTGGGAATGGCCCCGAGGGAGGTCGGTGTCCCCTGCTTGCAAACGTGAGCTGGCCGCATACACCCCCGTGAATCTGCAGCTGCAGCCCAGGGATCTTTGAAGGTTTGGGGAGTGAACTCCCCGCCTCGCCCTGCCCCTCACAAGAGGACTGAAGATTTGGAGCGCTGGTCCCTGTGGAGCTGGTCTCAGGGATATAAACCGGGTGCCATCGTGAACTGAACATTTCTGGGAAGCATTCGCGGGCCGACAGGTACTACTTTACAGCTTGTGCGTTTTGCTGCATCTGATACACACGGGCAGGGAGAGGCTGGTATGAACAAGAGCACCCACCCCTAACTGGGGGGCCCCGGAAGGACCACCAGTCCTCAGACGCAGCTCTGCGGCGGCTCCTGGTTCTCCAGGTCGGATCCAACCTTCCCCAGACACAGCCAGGGCTCCCAAAGCCTGGGACAGAGGACAGGGCCTGCAGGGGGCCAGGTACTCACCGTGAGCCCCACTTCATGAGCTCAGCAGTCCTCCGGCCACAAGCAGGGAACTCACCCGTGAAACCCTTTCCGTTGGAACGGGGTAGGGGCCCCTGGTCCTTTGATGGTGAGGCTTGGGGGTGAGGGATGGAGAAGTGAGGACAAGGCTTTGTGTCTGTTGCTACCCAGAGATAACCCACAATTTCACAGAGGGTGTCTTACAGCCTTTTGCGGTTTGCAACGTGCACTAAATGCATTGAGCTCTTTTATTCCTCAACAGCATTGCAAGGGAAGCTCATTAGCTTCCTTTTGTCCGCTGACGTTGCTCAGTCATCAAGGTCATGCATACTGCGCCCACGCTCAAATCCAGGTCCTGTGGCCCATGATCTTCGGGCTCTAGCCACGAATGCCTCACACGCAGGCAGGTAGACATTTGTTGGAAGAAAGACTGAATAAATGACTATCCCCACTTAGATACTGCGGAGAATATGGCAGTGAGTAATGTCGGTTTCAAGTAAACTGAAAGTAGCTTCTCCCTCTTCTTTCGCCTCACACCCGCCCCCGCAGCCACAATCACACACTCAGGATTGGTAGGCAGCTACGTGGGTCTTACGAGAACCGAGGAGCTGTCTTTCAGTGTCAGTGACAATTAAGGGCCAACAAAGGATGGAGTGCATTCCTGGAGTGCATCCCTAAGGCCCCAAGTGCGGTTCCGTTTGCAGAACGGTCTACGGAAGCTCTAACTTTTCATTCAAACCACCAAGGAGATATTTGATTGTTTCCTGGAAATGCTAATAAATGTGAGACTCCTAAGTCCTAAGGAAACACTATAGATTAGCAGAGCTCAGCAGGTAACCCCGGGTTGGGGGGTGCGTGGAAGAGAGTTCTCAGGTTAAAAAATATAAAGAATAATTCCCTTCCATCGAATTTCCCCCAGACGGGGTTCCCAAATGTTAATGAATCCGCTCTTTGGCTGTATGGACAACAGACCCAAATAAGTGCCTTTAGTAATCCAGAAGTGAATTATTGACTTAGCTTCAGCTTGAAGAGAAATCTATTTATTCAAAGGCTATTTTAGGTGCTGTGGGATGGACGAGTTTGAAACAAAGGTTGGGAGGGGTAGGAGGGCCTGGGACATTGGGATAAACACATGGCTCAAGTCCATGCTTCTGTTTCAGCCACTAAGAAGCCTAAGTTGGAATTTCCTGATTATATTTGGCTTTTATGGCATGATCCCTCAATGACCGTAATCCCCCTGGGACGTGCGAGGCTCGGCGATAGCAGAAACCGTACCTTTGTTGTTCAACACCGAATCCCCGCCACCTAAGGCAATGCGCGGCATACATTAGGTGCTCAATACATGTCTATTCAATGCCTGAAGGACTCTCTAAAAGTATTTTCCAGCCCCGGCTGGCATGGCTCAGTGGATCAAGTGTTGGCCTGTGAACCAAAGGGTCACCGGTTCGATTCCCCAGTCGGGGCACATGCCTGGGTTGCAGGCCAGGTCCTCAGTAGGGTGCGTGCGAGAGGCAACCACACAGTGATGTTTCTCTCCCTCTCTTCCTCCCTTCTTCTCTAAAAGTAAAATAAATAAAATCTTTTAAAAAAAAAATTTTTTTTTTTTAAGCATTTTCCAGAGCTTTCAGCTCCTGGTCTCTTTTCCCGGAAGGCAGCTCTGGTCACCACGTCCTCTCTCATCTGGTTACAAAGCCCCCAGATGAACGCGCCCTCCTGCCTGGGGCCACAGCCCACAGCCCTCTGCTCTGAGCCGCAGGCCGCCCTGGGAGCCCCTGCACTCCCCCGGCCCAGCTTCTACCTCTCCCTCCGCCTGCAGACCCCGCGCATCCTTGACCCACGCTTCTCTGTCTAGACCCCACTTCCCTTTCGGGGTCCACCTCAAGGGGCTCCACCTTCAAGGGCACTGTCAGCAAATGTGCTGCCATCCAACTGTCTGAGTTAAACCTCAGCAATACAGTGCAAAGAGGCTCTGGTCCCCGGGAAGCTTCTGTGGGGGACTAAAGCGGAGGAAGGCACTGCAGGGCAGCAACGCGCCTCTCGACGAGCCGAGCACTGCTGGGCTGGCGGGCTGAGGGCAAAGCGAGGCCGCGGCAAAGCGAGGAGGCCAGCGGTGCGGCCAGCGAGGCGGCGGGCGGCCACGGAGGGATACGGGGCGCTGGGCAGTCTCCTCTGTCGGGGGCCTGTGGGCAGACCCGTGGCACGATGTTCTCGGGCCCCGGGCCGGGCGGGGTTGGGGGTGGGCAGCTATGACTTCTCAGAACAGTTTTCTTTGTTGCCCGTTGCGTTAAATTTGGGCAGCCACATGCTTCCTATGAACCTTCGCTTGGGCAGGACCGGATTTTTGCTGCCCGCCCCGCCTTTGTGAAGCATTGAACAATGGGAAATCAATCTCTTTGCCATCTTGGTCTACAACAGACTGGGATAAACATCTAGGTCGATCCCGGGAGTAACCAAGTTAACAAACTGTCGTAAGATTCTGCACACCCCGGGCTACGTGCCCAGAATAGGCTAACTCCACACAAAGGAAGAGGAGGCTCAGGGCAGCAGCTGTGAACGGCCCCCCCCCCGGGGGAATCAGGAGCCAAGCTTCCCAGCGTCGGCAAGACCAGCTCTGCCAGCCACTCATCGCGGGGCCTGCGCCTCCGTCCCCTTGGCTGCAGGACTGGGGAGAAGCCACAGCCGCCGGGTAAGGTCGTCGCAAAGACCAAATGACCGGCAGGCATAATGCAACAGGCACCGACTTACGGTCTCGCTTCCTTCCATGGGCCAGATGGCACCGTAGGAGGAGCCAACTTAGACAACTGCATAAATTGTACCATGAGGGTGTAGGGCCACCGGCCAGCCACCCAGGACTGAGGTCATGTGGGCGCCGAAGGACACACAAGCCCTACAGAGCGTCTTATCCAAGGAAAGAGACCGCGAGGACAAGCCCTAGGCACCGCTGTTGCACCCCGCCCAGGGTGGCCGCGCGTTCGTGCTCCAGGGCAGGAAGCAGACGACACGATGATCCTGGACCCCAGTCCTCCAGCCTTCCCTCCACTGACAATGCGCCGTCCCACCACGCACTTAAAAGATAGAATTCCCAAGGAGGTCATTAGAAAATTATCAAGGGAAATAGATACAAGTATAAAGTGGTGTTATCATCCTTCGTTCCTCCGCTGGCCCTGCAGCCTCGGCAGAGGGCTGGACGCACTGTCCAAGGCTCTGGGTGCTTGTCACAGCTGTGTGTCCCCAGGCATCTGGGCCTCAGGCTCTCCGTCTTTCAGTGAGAGTTATTTGGGATGAGCTCTCGGGTCTGCAGCCTGAAAACCGAGGACTCTGATCTTTGGGTCCTGGGCAGTGTCTTGCACTCGGAGGTCTCTTAAATTTTCTGGAATCACGCCTGTCCTCCGAGTCTCGTTTGGACACAAGAACCTACGTGTTCCAGACCTGAAGGAGCCTCTCCGACCTTATACCTGAGCGCTGAGAATGAGGTACGCAGTGGGGTGGGGTGGGGTGGGGCTGCCCTGGACAGGCAACCAGGGCAGGCCCGGCTGGGAGCGGAGCTCAGGACAGGAGCGGGGAGGTGTCCTGGGCCTGCAGCCCGGTTTCCAAGCACCAGGACGGAGCCACCTGCAAGTGCCCTTTTCCGCTGAAAAGAAACGGGCTAAGAAGGAGACTTGGGCATGCTCGGCTGAGGGGCAGAGACAGGCAACAAGGGAGAGGAAAAGGGAAATAGAGCCAGCAGATGGCTCCCCACCCCAGGCATGAGGAGTCCTCGTCAGGCATGGGAGTGGGGTGTCAGGACGGGAGCGGGGGCAGGGAGCGGAGAAGGGGGAATGAAGGGACAGTGAGGAAGGCTGGAGGGAGGCTGGGTGAGGACTGATGACCTCATAGCCTGGGGATGGTGACCCCAAGGCCCCGCTGGCAGGCAGCCAGGCATCAAGCTTTCATCTTGCGCTTCGGTTTCCTCATGTGCCGAAAACAGCATGTTGCGTTCGCGGGAGGTCAGTTACAAAGCTGTTGTGGGGGGAGAGTGTTTAACGCCTGCCCGGTGCACTGCCGTGGAGAGAAGGTGGAGAACCGCCCTGCCAGAGGGCCTGGGGGGCCAGCCACCCGCCCCCTGCCCCCCGACACCGACGGTGCTCGTTGATTCATTTACCCAGCCACCATGGGGCCTCTGCTACGGGCCAGGTCGGAGAGCCTGAGCCCATACAGTGTGTATCCATAGCAAGAACGAACAAATAGAGTATAGACTGACTAAAATGCACGCATCTGTCTTGTTTACTGAGTCTCCACATTTCCAAGTCCCTCCCCTCTTTCCTAAGCCTGAAATCTGTGATGTACTGAAAGCCGTAGAGCGTGTTCCGCTGCATCTTTCTTGAACGGTCTGCTTTGCTCCCTTCAGGTGCCACCCGGGGCATGCCCGAGCCCAAAGCCGGGAAAGGAATAAGGTGCAAGCGGCCAAGGCTGTGTCCCCGAGCCCAGGACTCGGCAGTGAGCTGAGCGCCATGGAGAAAGTCAGCTCCTTCTTCAGTGACATCTGGGACATCCTTGTGACCAAACACCAAGAGGGTCTCTTCAACACCATCTGCCTGAGCGTCATTCTGATGCTACCCCTGCTGGTGGTCGTCACCTTGCTGTTCGTCTGCTGCCACTGCTGCTGGAGCCGGGCCGGCAGGTGCGGCCAGCAGCCGGAGCGAAACAAGGGGAAGAAGAAGAAGAAGAAGAAGAAGAAGGGGGAGGAAGACCTCTGGATCTCTGCTCAGCCCAAGCTCCTGCAGGTGGACAAGAGGCCATCACTGCCTGTCTAGTGAGGCAGGATGCAGGTGTGTCCGCCTTCGAGGGCCCAGCCACCTTCTGGCCACACACGCGGCAGGGAGCAGTAGTCTCCGACATATCGCACTCACGTCCACAGAGGGACTTCTACACTGAGGAATAAGCCTCGGACAGAGTGTCCCCGTGGGGGACACCCCCAGGGGGCACGTGGACAATTCTTGGGCACGGTCTCGGTACCCTTGTGTCCGGCAGCAAAGCTCTCCGCTCAGGCTCGGGCACGCCTTCCACCTCCTGCTGGCGTAGTCCACATGCAAAAGCACAAGGAACGTGTACGCGTACATCCCGACAGGTCACCCGATGCACACACGCACACCGTGCACCCCGCACACACAGTATGTTACCTGCTCTCACACAAACACCTCCCGGGAGGAGGGCCTGGCCCACACAGGCCCACAGGTGGGCAAGGCTGCACATTGCTGTCTGCCCCCCACACTGCTCAGGTTAGAGACATGTGCTTTCCTCCTCCCGCCCCTGCCAAACCCTTTGCCGGGAATCCTCTTTGGACCCTTCAGCAACCTGGTACAGTCCTCCTTCCCTATACACTGAGATAGACCCACCACATGGGTCCTGTGCTCCTGTCCCCTCACCTGGGAGGAAACATTTTAAGTGGGATGGCTCCGAATTCATCGAAAGCTGCTGTCTCACCACCCCCGACAGGGTCCGTGTTACCACAGGCAGGTGTTCCACATGGCCCAAGCCACCGCATAGGGCGCCTCCCCCCACCCCCACCCCACACAAGACCACACAGCGCTGGGGCGGGACTGCGGGAAAGCCGAGGGGACTGAGAGTCTGCGGCTGCTCTGCTCACTTTGCAGGACAGCAGGCGCCGCCCCACCCCCACCCCGAGTGAGGTGGCCCCCATGGAGCCACAGGCATCCGGCAGGGAAGGAGTTGAGATGATCCCCGGTGCAGCCTCACGGAAGGCACCCTGGAAACAACTCCCCACAGTGTCATTGGCGGCGTGGCCTGTTGCAGGTGGGACACAGAAGATAGAGTTTAAGTGAAAGTAGGATGAAACTCTGTAGAGGTTTATTAATATTTATCTTGAGGCTCGGGCTGGGTGCTGAATTCCGAGGAGCCAAGGGGTGGGGGACACGCATGCCCTGAGGTGCGGGAGGACGTGTAAATGGGGCCCACAGTGGGGTGGGGAGAGCGTCTCCCGCAGGCTGAAGGTGGGGGGCACCGAGTTCATCCACTCGTAGGGTGAGCGGGTCGGTATTCCAGCTGTACGTGACCCCACCCCGGCGACGGCCAATCCCCAACTCAGGAGCAGGCCGCGCTGTCCAATTCACACGCAAACCTGCGGGGTGGCTCTCCTGAAATATTTTCCCACGGAAGCTGTTCTAAACGGCGGTGAAACTGCGATTTAATTAATGATGTAGCTAAACTATGGTACTTACAGTAGCAAAAACTAAATTCTATAAGGTTGTGCTGAGGGGAAAGCGCACTGTTTGCTCACCTGGGCTACCAGGTACTGCCTGCCCTCCAGGTAGCACGCTCCAGGCCTGTGCAGGGGTGCCCGGGGTCGGGGGACCGCTGCCCCAGGCCTTCCAACAGGTGACTCTGGGAAGCACAGTTCAGGCCGACATGTACTGCGGGACCAGCCACGCTCACCCTGTCACCCTGAGTGGCCCTGAGTTTCCTGGGCATCAGGTCCCTCCCTCCTAGACCCCTCCGACCAGAGAAAGCTACACCCTCTGATTCTCTGTCCCCTGGTCACATGGAGAGCTTGTCATGGAACACCTGACTGTCCCTTTGACATCACGGGACGATGGGTCATGCCCCCCATCTGTCGCTGCCCACAGGATGACTAGTCATCTCCCCACAGCTACTGCCGCCCTTCCTGTCTCCACCTCTCAGTCCCCCTGAAACGGGTGACTTGGGGAGACATGGGGGCTGGAGGCTGAGGCTGGTGTCAGATGTGACCCAGGAAAGCAGATCACCAGGGACAGGTTGCCACGGCAACGGGCTGCTCATATGAATTAAGACGGTGGTCGGTTGTCACCGCCAGGACAAGGCCTCCATCTCCAGGTGCAGCGTCCTGCGGTCTCCTCAACCAATGGGCCCGCTCCGGCTCCAGGCACGAACTGCGCCCCACCCCACAGACTCACGGCGCGGTTGCGTCCGTAGCCTGGGACCCAGGGCAGCCCAGCCCCGGGAGGCCCTGCTTTTCCTACCCGGCCTCCCGGCACCCGTCCCTGAGACACCTAGAGCGGCGCCCCGGGCAGGAGGGGCCCTCGCGTTCCTGCTGAATAAAGAGAAGGGTGCCTGACAGGGGCCCAAGGCGGCCGCCCTTCCCCTCACGGCCTTCCGTGCTCCTGGTTCGCTTCTCCTCTGTCCGCTCTCCTCCCGGCCCCAGCCCTCCATTCACCCCCATTTTCACTGCTTTCCCCCACCGGCCTCTGCCCCGGGACTGCTGCTGGGCCCGTCCTGGGGGGTTTCAGCTAATGAAGGACAAACAGGACAGTGAAGGAGAGGGTTCCCAGCCCAGCACGGGCTCCAGGGGCAGCGCCAGGAGGTCCACACAGCTAGCAGAGCCCTCACCCAGGCTCAGGGGATTCGCTTCTGTATTCCTGGTGGGGGGTGGGGGGTATAGAGGAAGGCGGTCGCCTTTTCAAGAAGAATATAAATGATCCAAGTTGTACAGTATTTGCCAGTATTTTTTTTCTGGAAAATTCAAACACAGCAACAGAAAAACTTATTTAAATAAAGTACTTTGGAAATAAAAGCCATGCCTGGTCTCCTCCTTTCTTGACATTCAGTGTGACCCTCTCCCAGGCGCCACAACAGATGCAAGGACTCCCTCTGGGGGGTGCACAGGCCCAGGCACCGCCCTGGCCCCTAGCCCCTGGCCTCTGACCTCTGACCCCCCCTCCCCTGGCAGAGGCACAGCTCAGAGGACCAGGAAACATGCTGGCACCACCACCTGCAGAGCAGACCCCTCAGAGGTGGGGCGAGCTCAGAGACACACACTCTGCCCCAGCAGCACTGAGAGACGCCCCCTTCAGTGGTCAGCCAGTCAATGTCATCTTAAAGGAAAAGGGGGTCATGTCCAAAATGAAGTAAAAGAAGGTCCGCGAGTTAGCACTGGTCCTGGGAAGGGGAAAAATCAAAATCCTCTAGAGCAGCTGCTGGGGCGCGGGGAGGATGGGAGGGACGCGTACACGGCGGTGTAAAGTTGTCTATAGCTTTGTGTTGGTCACGAAATGTCATGGTTCAGAGGCTCCCGGCCCTCAGCAGAGACCGTCTAGGACGTGCTGACCGGCAGAGCCGGGCACGATGGCACTGCTCCGTGGCTACACTGTCCACTGTGGTGGTGCCAGGAGCCACACACGGCTCTTAAAATTAAAATTTTATGCTATTATAGGTCCAGGAGATGAGTTACGTCAGCCACATTTCAATCACTCGATAGCCACACGTGCCAGTGGCCACCGTCCTGGACGCCAGGGGTCTAGAAGCTCGTGGGGGGATGGGGCACGGTGGTCAGACACTCTGGCCACCGGCTAGGGCTGAGCGAGCAAGGTTTGCATCTTCTGCACCCGCCCAAGGCAGGGGCTGCCTCTAGTTCTGGTGGGTTCCTGGGCCCCCTCGCCAGCGCCAGGGCACTCCCTGACAACCTGACGGCTGAGGACAGAGACTCTCGCTCAGCTCTCTGCTCTCGCCCAGGACTTGCACGCTGTTCCCGAGCAGGGGGGGCATGTTGCCCAGGAGCTGTGTGGGGGGTGGCAGCAGCTGCGGACACCTGCAGAGAGGTCACAGCTAAGTGCCACCAGGTCCACCTGCCCAGACCTGGCCCTGACCTTGGGGCATGAGCGTAGATTTGGAAAATGCCAAGAGAACTCTCCGCTCACCAGAACATTCTGCACATGCACCTTGGCCCTTGACCCTAGTGTCATTACCAAATTCGAAACCACATTACAAGACTGAAATAAAGAGTCCTTTCAACACAGCTTTGGGTCTCTAAGGTTCAAAGGGACGTTCTCGAGTGTGCGGGGGGCGGGGGCATGCATGCACGTACTCAACTTCCTCTCAAGGCCGTTTATTCCACGAGCATCCCTGACCCTTTACCGTGTGCCGGGCACAGCTGGTGCCAGTGAAACAAAGTCGTGTAGGGGGTCTCACAGCCTGGCTGGGGACACAGGCAAGCAAATCAAGCATGACAGTGCCGGGTCGTTTCTGGCGAGGTTGGAGACATTAGCCGGGAGCTGCCCAGAGAGTTTAGAGGAGGAAACTAGGGAAGGAGGGCACCATTTGCCGAGCCTACCTCCTGGCTGTGCCGCCTGCAGTGGTGATGTGGGGACAGCCTGGCGAGGACCACCGTCAGTGTGGGGCCTGGGACACAGGACCAGGCTTGTAGCTGCAAGTCCCACTGGGTAGGCCCGTCAGGCCCGTGACTTAAGTCTGCAACTGAGATAATGCACACAAAGCAACCAACACGGGGCCCGGCTCGTGGCAAGTGCTCGGTCCATGCGCACTGTTGTTATTAGGGGTGGGAGGCAGGTCAGGAGGGCGTTGCGGTCCAGAGGGCAAAGGAGAGGACGTCAAGAAGCAAGAGTCCATGGAGTCGTACAGTGCAGTCGTGTCAAGAGACAGGGGTTGAAAATAATGCACGTTTTCTATTCCTCTTGGTGAAACACGTCTCCTAATGTCACCACACACTGCACTGTGCAGGGGTGTCCAACCCACAGCCCACAGGCCGCGTGCAGCCCAGGATGGCTGTGAACGAGGTCCAGCACAAAATCATAAATTGACTTAAAACACTGAGTTTGTTTGGAGATTACGTGTCGCAGTGTATTGAACGCAGGGCCCAATTCAACTCTTCTTCTTCCAGTGTGGTGCAGAAACGCCAAAAGGTTGCCCCCCCCCCCGCCCCCGCCTACAGCATGATGAAGCGTCCGGGAATAAGGGCTCCCAGTTTGCAGTAGGTGACGGCAAGGCTGTCTAAGTATCTATCCCACCTCGCCCCAGATAGGCCCACAACCATAAGGTGACAGTGCCCCCTGGTGGCAAGATCAGGGGAGCATTTGCGGCAACGTCTTTTCCACCATCACGGGTCCTCAGACTAAACGTGCTAAGGCCTCACTGGGTTTTCTGTGGTGCTCACAAAGCTGTCCGGGGTTGAGAGTGCTGTGCTCACTGGACAGATGAGGGATTTTTATAATTCCAAGTCTTAGTTGCTGTTAGAAACACACCTTTGGTGAAATGCGCCAGATTTTACATTATTACCTGCAGGAAAGCTGCCCTGACCACACAAGCCTTGCCCCTCACGGGAAAGTCAGACCGTACAGTGGCCACGTGTGCTCCCGTGTTCCCAGCACGCCACTCCCATTCCCGCACGCGTCGGAATCAGCCTTTCTGCGGCCAGAATGGGAACTGTCGGACTCCGCAGCGTACCTCCAGCACCTGGCACGGAAGCCGGCACGTGCATACCACGTGCTAAACAAGTTGATTAGGGGGAAAACAATCACTGGGTGTTTCTTACAAGCTGGGTCCCCAGGCCCTGTCCGCCCTTTTGCCAGATCTGTTAAATCTAGGGTGGGGCCAGGCATCTGATCTTTGCACAAGCACTCTAGGTAAATGCCAGTGGTCTCTGAATCAAACCTGAGAAATATTAGCTAGATACTCAGAAAACAAACCAATTCTATGGTCAGATACGTTGACAAAACGCTGCACGTCCCTGTCCTCCCTGAGATCCACAATGCATGTATCACATCCATGTCTAACCGGCACTGTAAGAAACAGGTGCAACTGTTTAACTCAGCGCTTTCCCAAGCTTATTGGACCATGAAGCCTCTTCTTTTAGCACACCTGGAGGGGCAAGGGCCCCAGAGAACACCGTTCGGGAAACGCTGCCCTCGGGGGTTCCTGTCTTCCTTGGCTGACAGCTCAGTTCCTACCATTCCCAAGGAAACCGGTTCTGGCCCTGGCTGGTGTGGCTCAGTGCACTGAGTGCCTGCCTGTGAACTAAAGGGTCACTGGTTTGATTCCCAGTCAGGGCACATGCTTGGGTTGCGGGCCAGGTCCCCAGTAGGGGGCGCTCAAGAGACAACCACACATTGATGTTTCTCTCCCTCCACCCCTTTCCCCCTCTCTAAAAACAAATAAAAATTAATTTTTTTTTAAAAAAAAGAAACCAGTTCTGATACGCACACAGGTTCTCCTGTACCTTTAATAGCCTCTGCTTCCCACTCTGCCCTTTCTCTTCCCTCCATTAGTGACCCGTAACAGTCCCATTGGTGGCTAGTCATGGCCCACAAGCTCAGAGCTGGACAGAGATACGCCTCAGTCAAGGGAAAGGGAAATCCGAAAGTTTGAACGAGGTTATGGAGACTGAAGTAGGCAGGCGCTCTGCTCCGCCCCGCCCCTCCCCCACCCCCACCAAGGGCTGTCTGTTACGTGAGAGCACTGTCAGGGTCCCCCTTCATTCTTGCAGCAACTGATACGGGTCGTAAACCAGGGGTGGGCGTCATTCCCGTTTATAAATGAAAACAAGGCCCAAAGGAGGTGAGCGGCTCCCCAGACCTGGAACGGGGCAGAGCTTCAGACACCTCTCCAGTGGTCTGCGGGCCCCCCCAGGGGCCGGCTCGGGCACCTCCCTGGAGTCAGCCGTATTGGAGACAACAAAGCGACCTGCCCATGAGCCTGTAGATGCCCCTATGTCCCCTGTAGGTGGCCCAGGGCAAGCCTCATCTGCTTCCTCAGCCGACTCCAATCAAAGCTCATTTTCTTCATTCACCAAAACAAAGAACTATTTTCATGCCATTTTGTTTCCTTCTTTTATTTAAATCACAACACTGCAAAACCACGGTTTCCTTGTTCCTTCCTTAGAAGTGCACTGCAACTCATCTGTGTGAGGGAATAAATGGGTTTCTGCAGGCTAACCTGGCAACCCAACTTCTTCATGTAACACTGGCGTCGAAACAACCCATCCCTCATTTCCCCCAGGACAGCCCAGCTGCCAGGAGGGCCCGGGATGCGGATTGCTTTGCATATTACGAACTGCCTGGAACCCCATCCCGCCAACGGCCCCATCCCGCCTGCCGCACCGCCCAGCCGGGCAGCCCGGGTGGGCACAGGGTCCAGGCTCACCAGGCAACCTGTTTGAGGTATTTCCCAGTTACCTGTTTTGTGCGTTCATCCAGCAGCGACGCTGCCTGCCCAGCCACCAAGCACCAGCTGGACGCCCCACGGGCCAGTTCTCGAGGCAGTATTGTCCAGGAAGGAAGAAAAGTGGGAGCTCCCCAGCCCACCTTCGTGGGGCAGAGGAAGTGGCGGCAGAGCGGGACGACGCTGCCATCTCCTGGCCTGGCCGGGCACAGCGCGCCTCCTGCCGGGGCGGCGGGCCCAGGCCCTGCGGACCCACAGAAGTGCCTTCCGGCCCTGCCCCATCGCCCGGTGCCTAAGGGAAGAGAACCTGGCAGTTATTTTCACGGAGGACCTCCTCCGGCAAACGGGTAAGCGTCACCAAGAGATCTGCACCATTTATGCTTGTTTTTCCTTCTGTAGCGCCAAACATCCCTTTGCCCCTTGCCCTTCACACACAACACCTGGTCCCTTTTTCCATCGGCAGCCCCTTGATTGCGCTCCCTGGCTCCTTCGGCATTTTCTGGCTTTAAATGATCCCGGAACCCCTGCGCATTTTCCGTTGACAAGCAGAGCTCTTGTCATCCTCTGACCAACATACGCCCTGGGACCTCACCCCCAGCAGGAGCTCCTGTCAAGGGCCGGCTCTGAACGGCCATGGAAGGTCCCCACCCAGGCCCCTCAAGTCCTGTTCTTCCTCCTAAATTGTTCCTTAATCTGAGCTGTCTCCTCTTTCCCGCTATTTCTGGCTCAGACCAAGTCAGTCATTACCTGAGGCCTGTCGCGCGGCCCTTGCCCGCCTGCGAACCCCTCCCTGCCCTTTCCCCGAAACCTCCCCCACGCCCTCCCCAGAGCTTTAAAAAGCTCAGGCGCACAGGCTGCAGCTGGGGCTCTGGAGGCGAAGCAGGGCCCGCACACACGTGGGCTCCAGTTGATTCAGGTGGTGCGCGGGGCTGGCAAACCGGCGCCCCGCCCACTGCACCCCCGGCAGGGGCTGTGTGTCACTGCTTTGTAGTGTCTCGCGTGACTCTACCAAGTGCTTGTGACACTTGGGTCCTGGCTTCTACCCTGGTGCCTGGCCGGCAGCTTGTCCCCTCTATGACAGCAGTTGTTTTCTTCGGTTTGTCTCCAGTGGCTCAGAACCTGGCTCTGAGAAGAGCGTCGGCCCTTGTGAAGAGCAGGTTGATCCAGACACCCAATCCCGAGGCCTGTCTCAGCCACCAGAGTGGGAGCTGCTGGAGCCGGTCGGTTAAATGAGGTTAGGGCAAGAGACTAAGGGCTGGAATGTTCTCTGTCAGATCAACGTCCTTTGAAACCGAGCTCCCCTCCCCCACTTCCGTCTCTGCCTCCCACAGAACCCTTGAAGGGTCACCTGAGGGTGTCTTCACCCCGAGCCTTCTGGCAGCATGGGTCCCACAGGCAAAAGAATGCAAGACACAGCCAGTTTGCCCCAGTCCTTGTCTTGGCCAGTGGGGAAGAAAGGCCGGGCTCAGGGGACACCGCTGGGGGGAGAGGGTGGAGGCAAGTAAAAATGTTAAAGGCTGATAAAACAAAGTGTTTCGAAAGTACAGCTTGGCGTTCAGCCAGAGGTTAAACCCAGGAGAAGCTGAGGCAATAAATGGCACCCAGGTCCTGGAGGGACACTGCAGCTTTTAGGGGGCATCTGTCCTGCTTCCCACTCACCTCCGGCTTCCAATACCATTATCTGCCATCATTCCAGTCAGAGACCACAGTCAACCGCATCCATTACAATGCACAGGCTGTACCTTCACTTGCAATTAGGTTAAATTTAGAATTCAAGTGCACTCATGTGGGGAAAACAACACAAGGCAATTTTTTTAATCAAGTGGTTTATTAGTATTTTCTTCTTGAATAGGAATTTGAGTTACTTCCGTGGCCACTGACTTCTCTACAGAAAAACCTTCCAAAGTGATAGGAAAATAAGCCAGAAGGATCTGACCTGGTGCCCATTCAAACCGGGAGCCTCGGATGCTGAACATGTTCAGAAAAACCCAGGGGAGGGACAGCGCGGGGGCCGGGGAAGGGAGGGAGGCTGAGGACGGGGAAGGGAGTCACAGAAAAGAGTCTTTGGGAGGAACCAATTAGCAAGACAGTCAAATTATTTAAAGTCGAAATGAGTGAGAATTTATTCACAACATATGCAGATCTATGAAAGTGATTATGCAAATGGCTGGGAAGAGGACACTTAAAAATAGCAGGAACACGGAAGCTTTGGTTTCCAGCACGAGAGATGGTCGTCAGAGCTCAGCTAAATGGGGACGGTTTACACCGTTTTCCTCAAAACCCAGTGGTCACAAGCTTTGGGCCACTTCAGAGAGAACGCCTCTTTGGTGATTCTTTCTAGAGAGAAGGTTTGTATTGGCAGAGCTTTAAATATATATTCTACATAATATATATGCCAATTTCCAGAGTTTTCCGATAGGTAAAGTACTAGATTCAGTTTTTATTTGTTAATGAAGATAGACTGGAAAACCTTGCGGTTCAAGTGCCGTCTGTCCCATGCATACTGTGCAACTACTATTGGGGTCTTTGGGCCCCGGTACAGAGGGGCTAGAGTGCAGGCGACAGGGAAGTGCCCTCTGGGGTTTGAGCCTTGGTAACATGCTTTGTCCTGCTGGTAATCCAGCCATCTCAGAAGCTAGAGGCTGTGGCCTTCCCTCCAACTGCCATTAACCAGTCCCCACGACCCACCCCACCTCAAGTTTACACAGCCCCACCCCTGGTCTGGTCTTGCCTCATGTGATGATTGCACACAGGGACCATCAGAACGTTCTAGAATTTTCTCCTAGTGTCCGCTTCTTCCTGCCCAGGACGTGCTCCCCGCTGTAGCCATGAGGGCGGATTTTCAACTCCACATAAGGAATGGAGAATTCGTGTCCTTTCCAGGGCTCCCAGTTCACCCCCTGCATAAAAAAATGCCAACATTGAGAAGAGGCCCTTGGGAGGACGGTCAGGGGGGCTGTGGCACAACGGGAGGCTCCTTTGCCTGGGAAGCCAAACCCTCACTGCTTAGGGGAGTGAGAGCCCAGTGGTGACTGGGGTAGTTACCATAGGGGAAGGGAGGGTCAAAGCTAGAAACATGCGCCCTCTGCTGGGGGTTAGACAGACTCCTCAAAAACCCCCTTGTGGTTGGAAGTTGGGGGCGCAGGCGCAGCAGGTGAGTGAGGCGGCGGCAGCCCGAGTGGCTCAGGAAACACAGGGTCAACCTGGCCAGCAATGATCACATTCTCTTTGCTTCACTCTTCCCAAAAAGTTAAAGGCAAAAATAAACATAATTGGCCAGTTGTGTGAAATCATTTTCAATTTAGACTGTTTAGATATTAGCTCCGGGGTAATGAACAGCCTGCTAAAAACTAAATTTCATTTTATGTCTTTTGACTGGTGAGCGCAATATTTAATTCACTTAATAACCTTGCAACCTGGCCAATAAACAGCCCAAGTGACCAATTTTATGTATTTTAATTTGTGAGGTAAATAATAAACAAGAAACTAAATGCCTTGCAGACTGTGAAAAGCACATTACCCAGATGAACGTCTTTTATTAGCAAACATAGGCCTGGCTCAGGGCGCGCTGGCTGCCCGTATCAAATGTCTGATCCCTGAGCTGGGCCGGTGAGTCATGCGCCCACCCCCTCGGCTTCCGGGGGCACATTTCTTCTTCCCTTAAAAAAATCGCATCAGGATTAGGACTCCCCGCTGCTGCCTGCTCAGGCCCGAAGTCTTCGAAGGGTACCTGGACTTCAGGTATGCCAAGATTTACAGTGGCCTGGGTGCTAGCTGAGTCCCGTGGAGGGCGTCGCCTCCTGGAGGCCGGGATCAGGGCCCTGGGTGGGGACTCGGAGAGTCAGGGAGAGGAGGGATGAGTGACAAGCAGGAGCAAAGATGCAACTTTCAAGGAGCTGTGCGGGGGCGGAGGCGGCGGGCAGGAGGTGCCCAGTAGCCGGGGAGGAGAAAGGACGATGTCCACTCGTCACAGAAGCTCGAGAAACTGCCGGCGGGAGAGCTGCAGAGCAAGGCGCGGAGAGGGGCCCACGAGAACGCGGCCCCTGTGCACACTCCTGAAACGGGGAGGCTGGCTTAGCTCAGGGCTCTAGGCCGACTGTGGCTGACTCAGACGAAATGGGCCCAAGGGCAGGTCTGACCTGAGGCAGCAAGGACTTTGTTTTCCTGGAGATCAAAGGACTTGCGAAAAATAGCTCTGGTTTAAGTGGGGGAACAAATGGAAAGAATTATGAAAGCGGTGTTATGGATGGAATGCTGGGGTCCCCCACCCCCACCCAAAATGCATATGTTGAAGCCCTAACTCCCAATGTGTTGGCACTTGGGAGGAGAGGCCTCTGGGAGGTAACTAGGGCTAGGTGAGGTCAAGAGAGCGGGCTCCCCCGTGATGGGATCAGCACCCGCCCGCATAAGAAGAGGAAGCAACCCCAGAGCTGGCTCTCTCAATCTCTCCCCCGCCCCACCCCCCCACCCCACCCCCACAGTGTGTGAGAACAAGGAAAGAGGGGTCTTGCCAGGAAACGAACCTACCCACACCCTGATGTTGGACTTCCAGCCTCCCGCAGAGTGAGAAGTAAATGCCTGTCGCTGGAGCCCTGCGGTGTGCGGCACTGTGCTACGGCGGCCCCGGCTATCTGAGAGAGCGTGCGCACGGGAACTGGCCAAGCGGGGTGGTGTGGGGTGGACCCACGCCCTGTGTCTCTAGTCTGCAGTGTGCAGCCTGGGCTCCCCCGGACCTGCGCGCAGTGTGTGGCACGGAGGTGGGGGGGCGGGTGCGGAGAGGGGAGAGACTGCAGTGGGCGGGCCTGGCTTCAAGGCCACGAGGCCTGGAAATAAGCCCTACGCCCTGCCTGGGGCATCAGAAGGAGAAGGGCAGACAGACCAGCCTGGAGGGCACCGCTTTGGGAACTGAAAGTGGGCGGGGCCTGTCGCCTACCTCACTGTGCTTCGTCTCCCCGTATCTGCCGTTGGGGTTGGCCAAGTGGCAGTTCTTGTACCACCAGCCGCCATGATGCGTCAGGGCACAGTTGCTGAGGGCGATGTCGTTGTCTCGGTCAAAGGTGGTAAATTTCCACCCGTTGTGGTAGGAAAGAGCGTCCCCTGCAGGATGGAAGACGTGAGAGGTGAGAGGTCATGCTTTGCCACTGAGGGATTGGGGACTTAGCAGGAAAATCTCCACCGTGGAAATGCCAAGGGTCCAGGGCACGACGCCACAGGGAGCCACGCCTCTCCAAGAAGCCACGGGAACAGGTTCTCCTTCCTGGCCTGTCACCCACACACCAGGCCTGTTTCTCCAATAGCCTAACAGCATTTCCACTTAGAAGTTTCACAGTCATGTGAAAGACCCAAGTCCCCAGAAGCAGACTCATCGACCCCCCCCAGGGGAGCTGACCCCCGCTCTCCCTGTCTCTGCTCGACCATGTCCCCAGCCGCCGGGGCGGGTCGGAAACCTCAAGCCACGTCTGGCAGCGCCGCTGTGCCGCTCTATCGAGCCCTTCCTTCTGCAGGACCCTCACGCACCCCTCCCCCACCGCTGTCGCCCGGGCCTGCTCCCACCCCTTTGGACCTGCGTCCCCACAGCAGCCCGGGGGCCCTCCCGAAGCCTGAGCACCTCATATCTTCCTTCCTGCCTCACGGGGCAGACTTTCTCCTCTTTGCTTTGCAGGCCTGGGCCCTGGCTACCCCCATGCACCACCTCCCAGCCCGCTGTGGCCACCGGTAAGGCAGCCTGTGCCGCGGGCGGGTTCGGCCTCCATGCCTCTGCCCACTGGTCTCTCCCCGCTCTCCCTTGGTCCAAATCCTCCCCATCCCCAAAGCGCAGCTCAGTGCACCCCGAGGAAGAGTCCCCTCCTCGGTCCTCCCTTGAACCCTCCAAACACACACACCTGGACGTCCAGAGCCCTGGGGCACACAATGCAATTTAGTGCTCTGTGTCTTTGTGTCTGGACACCTGTAATCATTTTACTTGTCTTTCTCCTGTTTCCCCATCATGTTTGTCATCCTTTTATACGTTTACTTTTTAATTCAGCTCATAAAAGGAAATAAGGTCTGTGTCAATCCCGAGCCTAACTGAGTCCTGCTCTGAGAAGACCGACGCCTATACTTACACCTGACCCCTGAGGTTACCGGTCGCCTTCGCAAGCACAGTGTCACTGCGGCCCCTCAGCAAACCTGCGCGGAGGGGCAGGCACCTCCTCGTCCCCCGCGGAAACCAAGCCCAGAGGTCAGACGGGAGGGACCTGTCAAGGTGTCCCCCACTTTGTCTCCTCCCATGGCACCGTGTCACCAGACTCGTCCCTTCGCTGACCCCATGGAAGCTATTGGGGTCTCAGGGCAGTTCTTCACAACGTGACACGTCCCCGAGGCCGCACAGAAGCGTCTCACGGGCAGCGTCTTCCTTTACGCTCGACTCCTGTGCTCCGGTCCCTGCTAAGGCCTGGAGAACAAGCGCCAATGCAAACCCCATGAGATTTATTCTAAAAGTTAAGTCCTAAGACCCAGAAGGAGTTTTGCATTAGCAGTCAGCCACTTCAGACCACTGTGTCTGGACAGTCTTCTGCCATCGGGGGTTGTTGATTTCCCAGAGAATTCTGGGAAAGCCATAGGTTCTGAGAATAAACTGCGATTTCCTTGCCTCAGCTCAGTCCTGGACACCCCTGGGCCTGGGGAGCCCCTTCCTTGCCTCCCATCAAAGTTCTACCCTTTCAGATGCAACTCCAGCCCACCATCCCGCAGAGGCCCCCTTCCGTCCCCTCGGCCCTCAGCGCCCCACTTTGTTCATGCTCCTGGAGCTCGTCAGTCTCCTGACCACTTATTAGACTCTTTGCAAAAGTTACCTTCTATTATTATTGAGCTATTTCCATGTGAGTCTAAGCGGAGAGACTGTGTCTTATACAGATAGTCGATCTGGCTGGTAGCACATTTCCTACACAGTTACACCAAAGTCAAAAACATGCAAGATCAACAAACAGGTATAAATGACCCATGGACATGGACAACAGGGTAGGAACTGACTGTGGGAGTGGGGGTAGGCAGAGCAGGGGAGAGCAACAGGAAAATTGGGACACCTATAACAGAACAACAATTTTAAAAAGTGAAAAAAAAAACAAACCACGCACAATCAAACAACAGACCTACTTGCTAGGGTTTTAAAAACTACAAATTCAGGCTTAACTATAATATTAAACCAATAGCCACCCCTCCCCTCTTAAATAAAAGAGTCAATGGTACATCCCAGTATTTCTGTCCTTTCCCTTCACAAAGGAGTGCAGTGAGTGGCTCGTGGAGGTGAAGACTCTGGTCGCAGCTGAGCTGCTCGTTCCCACGCTGTCAGGTGTGTGAGGTTGATGGGACCTACACTTCTTGTTGGAATCAGCTCTTCTGTCTTTATGGGAGTGACACCACACATGCTCACGCTGTGCAGGGATGGCAGCCCCCTGGGGAGCCCAGTGTGGGGGTCGGGGCAGGCAGCATGGGCGGGTCACTCTGCCTGCAGTTCCTCAGCCAGGGCATAGCCACCCAAACTGGGGGTGCGAGGAGAGGGTCCACATGCAATGTTCTGGTTTCATGATGGTCAAGGATGCTTTAACAGCTGTGTTTACCCCAGACCCCCTGCTGGGAGCAGGGCCTCAACTGTTCATCCGTGAGGACCATTCACCTTGGCAGAACAGCGCTGCACCCCCAGATCCACGGCTCGGACATGCAGAGCTCGGGGCCCCCGCTGTCGGGAAGCGCAGCCTTACCTGCCGTGCCTCTGTACTTCCCGACGGTGAGCTTGTACCGCTCCCTGCTGGAGGCCACCTGGAAGAGGTCGTACACGGCGTAGGCGGACTCGTTGGCGGTCTGCAAGTCCACTCTCACCTCGTACCGGGTCGGGCTACCAGTGGTGAGGTTGTGCAGCTTGTCAAGTCCTGGAAACAAAGACTTCCATCATCAAACATCACCTTAGCCTTTCCCTCCTCGGCTCATGGGGACCTCCCCGGCTTTCTCTTTTTGGGGGGCTCATTGTCTCCCCCAGTTAGTTCTCTGGCACCACCAGGCTACTGAGTGGGGAAGCCATGTCCTCTGGGAGGGCAGCGTGGGGCCACCGCGGGGCGACCCTGCCCCGTCAGCTCCATCTCCCGAAGGCCTTGGCCGGTTTGTGGTTATTGTCCCCTCATCCCACTGAGGGGCAGAGATGACCCACGCTCACTGTACGGTCCCTGAAGGGATTCTGTACTAAGCTGACTCTACTGGGCACTGAGTACCCCAATTATGACGTTTTAATTCTTCATTTCCCGACGGCCACTTTTGGCTACTTCCCTCCCCACGAGCCTGTGCTCGAGAGCAGGGCCAAAGGAGAAGAGAAGCAGGGGTGCTTATACAGCTGGCGCTGCGCGCAGAGCGCGCGGGACGGCTAGTCCGCCCTCCTGGCAGCCGCCCAGGGTCCCGTCCGGCTGACTGCCTTTCTGCCCCGATGGGTTTCAAGGGTCCTGGCTCCAGGCGCATCCTGTGGAGCTTGGACACAGCTGAAGGGTCGCGTGGGAGGGACAGTCCCACCCTTTCACCAGAGCATGCGGGGACCTTCCCTGCATGCTGGCCAGCAGGCTCCCCGGAGGGTTCCTGGCCCTGGGACCTCTTCCTGAAAGTGGTGAGCATCTGGCCAGCTTTCCGAGGGGACGTCCCCATCCATGCCCCGCTACCCAGGACTCTCCAAGGCCTCACCTAGCCAGAACTCCTTCCTGGGGTCCCCAAAGCCTTCCACGTAGGTCCGCCAGCGCTTGAAGAAGTCCAGCTGCCCAGTGTTCCGCCTCTGGAAGACCTGAACGGGGAGAGAGCCGTTTCCCTCCGACGCCTCACACAGCCACGGCCAAGTGAGGGAGGACAGCAGCTTGGACGGGGGGCTGCCCTGAGGACAGACGGAGGGTACCGTCGTCTCAGTAACCTTTACTGAGAGCGGAGCTGAGAGAGGGACCGTCAAGAGCAGCTCTGTGGTTCTGGCTTGCGGCACTGGCGGGGTGGCCCTTTGCTGGGATGGGGGCTTTGTGAGTGCCCGTGGGCTCACTGGGGACCCGGGGAGGGGGGTCGCTTCCGAGGTGTCCTGGTGAGCGAAGATGCCACAAGAGCTGCTCGACGTAAGGGCCGGAGCTCTAAAGGCGGCCTAGGCCAGGTTTGTTGGGGGGGAGCGTGTCTGAGATGCTGCGAGGTGTCCACCGAGCCCACATCCCGTCCTCGGGTCCGGGGCGGTGAGAGCCTCCATGTGCTCGGGCACAGGTGGGTGGGGCAGGAAAGGGCCGCAGTGGCCCCCACAGCGGCATGTCACTGCGCCAGGCCGCTGCGGTCAAGATCCCGTCACGTGGTTTTGGCAGACAATGGCCCAAGAGAATAAAGCCTCCCCACAGGGAGGGATCGAGCAGAATGTTGCCACATGTCCCTCTCAGGCCTTTCGAATCAGAGCTCCACAGGCCTTGCTTCTGTATAAGGAGCCAGGCCGACAAACCTGGATGACGGGCGCCAGGTCCGAGGACGGAGCCCCCAACGGCGCGGTGCATTGCTAGCTGGGGGGCCTGACAGGACCCCCTGGGAAGACTGATGATCTAGGAGGAGGCTGGAGCCCTGAGGGCTGGTCCTGAGCCTGTCCCCCGCCTGTGTGACTGAGCCAGTGCCATCTCCCCGTGGGCCCCTCTTTGCCCAGCTGTGCCATGGGGGTCACCACCTCACTCGCTCACTCTAAAGCTTGCATGCGGAGGCCGTGTTTTCCATGAGGGCCCTACTTGGCGAGGGCCATGTGTAGGAGAGTGCTCGGAAGAGAGGGGACGTGGGTGACACACACACACACCCTGGGCATTATGAGATGGGGACAAGCCCACAAGCCTCGCGGCCACCGGCCTTAGTCTAACCGAGCCTGCTCTTTTCCCGGGCATGAAGGGCTTCAGGCCCCTGCGTGCCGGGGCCACCAGAGCGCTTCTCTCCGGTGGACAAAGAACTGGAGCTGCCTGGGCTGGGAAAGGGGGCGCTGCCCAGGCCCCCCGGGACTCACAATCCAGCCGCCCCCATCTGTGTCCATGTCGCAGTACACCTGCAGGGGCTGGCTGGCGTCGCCATGCAGGTAGATGGTGTACAGGCCGCTGGCGACGTTGCTGTTCTGCTGAACTTGACTGCAGTCCGCAGGGTGTGGGAAACGGGCACCAACTGGGGGCCAAGCAGAGGAGCCACGCTGTTAGGGGAGGGGCGCGGGGCTGATCCCCTATTTAATTTACTTTGTTCAGGAACGATTCATAACCTCCTGCTTTGCACCTCCCGGCTCTTCACTCACATCTTATTTCTCTCATTGAACTGTCCAAATACACTAGAAATAAAGTCAAGTTCACATCAATTCCTCCCCCAACCCAACTGCCCCACAAAAGAACTCTCCCTTTTGCTCCCCTCTTCAGTGTCTCCACCAGGGGTGGTGGATTTCTCCTGCACCCACATCCCAGTCCCATTTCCCCCTCCTAGAGAAACCCACAGCTCGGCAGCCACCACTCCCACGTGGACCCCGCCCCTGGCCTCGCTGAGGCTCATCCCCTAAGACATTCTTGTTCCAAGTACAGGGGTCCCTGGTACCTGTGGACAGGGTGGCGGACACACTCCTGCTCCGGCGATCACCCTTAAAGGCAACCAGGGAGACAAGGTAGGTGGCGCCCTGCTCAAGGCCTTGCAACTCAAACCTCAGGTCCCCTCGTCCTAGCGGCACCTCCTGCCAAATGAAGGAGACAGGAGGGGTTCAGCTTCTCATGCCCAGCACCCAGGCATCAGGAATATTGCCTGGTGCCAATGCCAGAAGCTCTCCGATGGCGCAGTGTTTGCCTCTGAGGGATCAGTGGCAGCCCAGGGCCCGTGTGTCCCAGCCGCCTCTCCAGAGGCCCCCCCGGGAGATTCAGTGCCACTGGGTGCAGAGGCTGGGCACCCGCGCTGGGAGATAGTATGAGGCAGTAGCCCGGGGGGAACCCGCCAGGTCTCCTAGACCTCTGTCCCCCAGCTCCAGGCTGGGGCCCTCCATGCCAGGATGAGAAGCGAAGAAGGAAGTGAAACGGCCCTGATCTCTGGAGGGGGTGGCTGGTGTTTCAGTAGCCGCCCCCTGAACCTGCCTTTCTCCCCGCCGGCAGGCAGGGCTGTCTAGGCCGTCGCTGAGATAACGACTAAATCGATGCGCCTTTCCTTTTTCCCTTCCTTCCTTCTTTCTTTCTTGCCAAGGAGAAAAGACAATAATTTTCTATTGGGACTGATTTTGAAAATTTACTGGTCTTCAGGTTCCAAGTGGGAGGTGTTGTCTTCGAAGTAACGGTTAATCAATTCATTCAATAAACCTTCACTGAGCGCCTACATGGTAGGCCCTCAACCCGGCAGACACGAAGTCCCTCTCCTCGGGGAGCTGAGATCTGTGGGGGAGGATACGTAACATGGGCCGTCGTGTGGCTGGCAAACGGGCCAAGGTCAGCGGGCTCCCTCAGGTTAGCCTGTAAGGTGAGACCCGGTGTCCATGGCGACTGTGTCCAGTACTGTCCCTTGCACACAGCAGGCGGTCAGTGAAGATCTGTGCCACTATCAGCAGGCTGTCACGGGACCAGCAATCGAGCCGGCCGACCTGAGCGAGTCGCTTTACATGGGGCCAGACATGGGCACCGAGAGGAGGGACAGGAGAGTCTGGTACCTTTGCGGTGCCATCTGGGAGCTGGTAGGTCAGAAGGTAGCCGTCAATCTGAGCAGAGGGTGGTGTCCAGGTCAATGCCCCCCCAGTCTGTGTTACAGCAGACGGACGAAGGTTTCTGGGAGGGTCGATATCTGCACATTGAAAGTCCGGCGATTATTATTACTAAGGAAATGGAGGCAAGGTAATTTTTGAAGTGCTAATGTATCTTCTGCCTACACACCCTCCCGTCTCTCTTCCTCCCTACGAGCTGGTGGCGGGCTCTGTTCTTTGCACCAGCCCTTTCTGACCTTTGTTCCCAAAAGTACAGATCTTTGAGGACAAGGATGAAGGAACAGGTGCTTGGGTGGAGTTCACTCCGGAGGAGTGAACCTGGGCTCCCACCTGCCCAGCAGACTCCCAGGGGTTGGTGGGTAGGAGTAAGCTAGACTAGGGACAGGTTTGGAGATGGCAGGGCTCCCGCAGTGGTGTGGAAATGAGAGAAGGCACAGATCTGAAAGGGCCCTGCACGTGGGAGCCAGGGTGTCTTGGCAAACAGATGCCAGGAGAGGTGCCCCCAAGTGCCGGATGGGCCCCCAGGCCTGATATTTGGAAACCACCCAAGGTTTTACATCCAGTCCAAGGGAAGGAGCATGACCCTAAACTTACTGAGATTTATGTCCAACAGGCACAGTAGGGCTTCTGATGGCATTAAGTTGGTGTAGAGATATGAAGTTCTAGTTCTTACATCTCTAAGTGTGTGGCCTTAGATGTGTGCTCTGTGCAGAGAGGAGCAGGGGTGGGGGGCGCGTGTTTGTATAAAGGATGAGAGAGAGAGAGAGAGAGAAAGAGAGAGAGAGGGAGAAGGAAGGAAGGAGGGACATGAAAGGGGCAGGGTGGAGTGGAAGGGAACGAAAAGCAGGGGCAGAGACGCGCAGAGACGCACAGAGCCCTGCTGCGGGCCCTACGCACCTTCCTGCACAAACTCTAGCAGGGACGGGGGTGCGGGGACGCGAGCGCGGTGCACCAGAAAACGAAAGCTCGGCGAAGCTCATAGTCATCGCCACAGTAATTGGTCAGAAGACTTTTTTTTTTTTTCAACCAATAAGATGTGAATGGAAATCCCCATTTTGAAAAGTCATTAGAGAATATGATTTTCATTTCAACCTTCCCAAAAAAGGTGTCTCCAGGCTATTTTATACCCAGTAGCTTTTCAGCTGAGAACCGAATTGCAGTATTTGAACAGAAATCAGGCAGCTGTTGTTTTGAGTTAGGATGTTTTGACAAATTTTGAGTTTCTGTGATGTCAGCTCGGCCTGACTTTCTAAAGCGGAACATCTGGTGCAGATTTTAGTGGGTCCATCACATGGAAAAACTGAATTTCCCACTTGCAAAATCAAAGCAAAGCCTGAACAATTTAAACACCTCAGGCTGGCTTCTGCCACCTCCACGACTGTCCACCCGCCCCGGGTTAGGGACTGGAGAGGCCGGTCTCACTTCCACATTTCTATGGACTAGAATCGTGACAATACTGTTGCCTTTAGAAATGGGAAATGTGAAGCAAAAGAGAAGAAGAAGAAGGAAGAGAGGAAGGAAGGAACAGGGAGACAGGGAGGTGGGGGGGGGGGGGGGGGGGGGGGGGGGGGGGGGGGGGGGGGGGGGGGGGGGGGGAAGGCGGGAAGAAGGCGCTGGCTGCTCCCGGAGAGCCGCGCCGCTGTTAGGGTCTAGGGCGTGGGAAAGAGGTTTTCTTTCTACAACCCGTGTCTGAACATTTTGACATAAGCAGGTATCACTTTTTTGGTTAAAAACTATTGTCAATAATAAAAATAATAAAAAATTCAAGTCTCCTCTAACTCCAGTGG